>CAUHTR010004909.1:0-32493 GCA_959609185.1 Schmidtea polychroa | reverse complement strand
NCAAAGGATTTCGCTACGCCGATCAATAACAAAAATTAAATTCCGTGTATAAAGTGTAGATAATAAATGTCTGAAATAATAGTGGTAGTAATAGTGTAATTATTTAGACAATGAATAAAGAATCACAAACCTATGTGGAAACCGAGATGCAACAACTCGAACAGTACAAATCCATCATACAAACATACGAAGCAGAAAGAGTAAAGAGAGAAATAGAAATGTACAAAACCATGTATGAGAAAAAGCAACAAGAGTTAGAAGTGGAGAAGGCGGAAGCACTAGCAGCAAAAGAGAAGTGGATGAAACAGGTAGAGGAATTAACCGAGGATGTGAGAAATACATCAACATACCAAGAATTGGAGGAAGAGCTCTCGAACTTACGAACTCAGCGGATTATGGAGATAGTTGAGTTATGCGGAGAAATAATAATGCAGAAGGCACAAATTAGAGAAGCAAAGGAGCAATACGAGGAGGAACAGCGTAAAAACGGAACGAATAAAACTACAAGCGCAACAATGGAAACGAAAATACGAAACCCTCCAAACGAGGCAGAATGATAGTCACGAACATCAAATACGAAATTACAAGGCCGAACTAGAAGAAGTAAAGGGCAAATGCGCAATGATGAAAGGAAAATGGGAAAGATGCAAAAAGACCCTGAACGAAGTCAGAGGTCAAGGGAGGAGAACACCGCACAGAGAACCCATCATCAAGGATAACGTATTAGAGCGAATTAACACACAAATAAAAATACAAGCTCAGAAATGGAAGTACAAATACCTAGGAAGCCAAACTCAAGTGTTGTACTGGAAGATCAGTAGCAAGGAACAACTGAGATTGCGAAAAGCAGATCAAGAATTTTACGAAACAAGGGCTACACAGCGAGAAGAAGAAGAAGTAGAGTGGAGAAAACGACAGCAGAAATCTGAGGAAACCGAAAAGTGTCTCAAGCATCAAGCCCAAAATGGAAAAAGAATTGGAAGGAGACCAAAGAGGAGTTAAGACAGTTACCAATGAAACTGATGGAAAGGGACGAATTTAAATGTGGGAAACGATAGAAAACCAAAAAGATGAGATCAGCCGATTGAGTAGAGAACATAGAATCAAGACGCGGACCAGCGACGGTAGACGGAGAGTCATAAAGAAACAGACTCGAGAGATAAGAAGGTATGAATACCAGGAAAAGAGATGGGAACAACAATTGACAGACCAAGATCGACAGATCCGACAATTACAAACAGAGGTAGAGGAAGCTAATCAAGAGATGAACGGATATAAAGGTATGTATACCCAAAGGGATGTGAATTGGAAGCATCAGATTGCGCTTAATGCGAAATGTAGAGAGGAGTGCGATAAGGCAATTCAACAAGCCAAACAGGAAACCGAGATAATAAAACGATGCTTCGAAGAAAATGAAGCGAATCTGAGAGCAGAAATCGAGAAGTTGAAAATGCTTGAAAAAACCCAACGATTAGAAGAGGAATTGGATGAGATGATAGAAAACGAAAGTAGATTAACGTTTCTGTTGGATGAAGAAATAAACATCTCAACGGAATTGCGGGAGGAAGTAGATCGGTTAAGAAGACAACCACCAATATTATTAATGCCACTCTACCCGTTCCCGTTGCAAGTGCCACAGCCTGCCGAAGTCACAACAGATGAAGGCTTCGAAGAAAATAACGAACAAAATAACGCAACATGGATTTAGTCGAAGGGAGATGTTTCCTGTAAATAAGAATGAAAAAAAAAAAAAAAACCCAAACCAAATAAAAATTACAAAACCAAAAATTCAGAATAAAAAGAAGACGAAAGGAAATATGACATGTATATTTTTGTAGATATGAATTATTTAAAAGAAAGAGAATCAACGAGTAACGAAGGAAAGTCAATTGACCAACCTGAACAAGGCCAGAATACGATACCAATCAAACAAGAACCGATGAAATATTATAGTAAAAAATGGAGAGTCAGCAAGAAGTTGTTCAAAACAAAAATTGCAAATCAAAATGTAGAGATTACGAGATTGAGACAGCACATTGTTCAATCAAGACGATTAATAAATACTGTCAAGCAAGAAATTTTGAGGGAAATAAATGAATCGAAACGAAAAGAGACGGAAAATAAAAACCTGAGACAGGAGATAGTAGAGTTGAGAGCTCAGGCAGTAATCGAAGACTATTGGAAATCAGAAACAAGGAAGTTGAAAAAGATTGTGAATATCGGCCAAGTTTATATCGAACAATTGGAAGCACAATACGCTTATGCAAAAACGAGAATGCGAGAAAGTAAAAAGGTCGACAAGAGAAACGCAAGACTCAAGGAGGAGATCAAGGAACAAAGAGAGGAAACAGAAAAGCAATGGAAGTTGAAAGAAAATTACCGGAGAATTTTAAATCAAAAACGACGAAGCATGCAAACACTGCAGACGACAATGACCATCAAGCAGAGAAAATGGAAAAGTAAAGAGAAGCAATTACAAGAAATACCAGAATTAAAAAGACAGTTGATAGCAACGCAACTCGAAGTAATAAGAATGAATGAGTTGAGCAAAAGACGAGCACCTGAACCTCCCGTTAAATTAAGGGATGAGGTCGGTGACTCCCAATAAATGAGATAAAATAACCGTGTAAATAAATTGTAAATAAAGCCAAGTAATTATTATTAACGTATATGTATATGTAAAGATGAGAAGCCTAATCGTGGTGATAATTATAATGACAATGCCCAGAATCCTGCAAGCTGAAGAATCAATGATCAGATGCCAGAAAGAATACCCATATCGCAGAGAAGATAGCACCTGTAGTAGCTTTAAATCAATCTGTGAAAAACCCAATGAGGAATGCGAACAAATCAAGTTGCAATGTTCGCAATGTCCGCAAACAACTGGAAGTTCGACGGAAATGCAAATGGCTCAGACAATAAAAACAATATTAGAACAAGAAATGAAAGTTATCAGAACCCAGATAGCAACATTAACCAAACAATGTCAAAGTCAGAAATCAAAGAGAGAATCCCAAACAGATCCAGCCGCAATGAGAATGATGGTAATAATATTAGAGGAAATAAAACAACAGGTAAGAGCAACCGCCAATGGACGTTCAAGCAATTGCGAAATAGTAGTAAAATCTTTAGAGGAAATGAAAGGAAAAATAACTTCCATCATCAAAGAGGAACCCAGCATTAAAAATGAGGTAACGAAAACCTTGAAAGAAATGACAAAAGAAGTCCTAACTACCATAAACAAAAACCCAATGAACTCCGAGAAGAAGATTAAAACCCTGAGGAAATAAAGAAAGCTGTCACCCTCGGAAGAAAACAAAGTCAACAAACCCGAAAAATCAGAGATTACAGATACAACCCAATTGGGAGAAATGATAAACAAACCCAGAGTAGTAGAAACTAAGAGAATCTGAACCCCTCACAATATTGATCCTATTAGCGGCAAGCCTGGTGATAAACATTACCGTACTGAGCCTGATTGCACTCAAACCCAATTCCAGTAAAGCAAGAAACAAAACCCTCAAACTAAAAGAACAATCAAGGAGTATTCGTATCCCAATGGAAGAACAGCTACTCCAAACAACGAACCAACCAAGATATTTCAAATCCTCCCCAAACATTGAAACCAGAGCCGTCATTGAGACGAGATCCCGAACAACAGAATTCTATTAGTGTGACATCATGACAGTAAAAACATTTCACGACATTATAAACGATAAATCATCCTGATCGAACAATTGATTTCAAAGACTGAGACTACGATTAATGACACTGATTCTTGAGCATGATAATTTTATTTTTATGTGGACCGACCTCGGTCGTTCTTTTTCTTCATCTTTCAACCCATCTGTAAAATGTAGTGTAATAGTAGCATTTTTATGTATGTGGGTATTGAGGTCACGACCCTGTAGCTCGTGGACCCAATTTGCATGTAGGCACTTGTAATATAGTGCAAGTATTCTGAAAATTAATCTTATTCATCTTTTGATTTAAATTGCGAGTCGCAATTTTATGGGCCCCCGAGTGTTTTATGTTGGGCTAGAACTGATTTCTAGACCCAAAATACTAATTGTGACTGAAACGTGTAGGTACACAGCAAGTAAAAAGCACCAAGTATAGTTAAATATTAAAACCTACACCAAATAAACAATATTAACTAAAGGAGAAAGCCACAAAACATAAACAAAGAAATTAGATAAAATTAGACAAAAGCAAGAAGTGATGCAAAAATCTAACTCAAAAATAACCAAACAAACATAGAATTACCAAAAGCAAACTCGAATAACTTAAAAGACGATAAAAATAGTAAAACATTCCAGAAAAACCCAGAACATTCTATAAAAATGGCGATGACCAACACAAAAGTCATCTAGAACAACAAAAGTTAAGGAAAATAAATAAATCAGTATAAAAAATAAAAAAATCTCAAAAGAAATTCATAAAAACATCAGTTAAAATAAAAATTAAATTAAAAGTAAAATAGAATGTTCTGGAACCGTTCCAAATCCATCATGGACGTAAAATTAATGAAAAATAATTAAAAAATAAAAATATAAAAATAAAAACAAAAATTATGGCACAAAAATTGCCATTAAAAATAGCAAAATCGTAAAATAGAAAATTCTGGAATAAAAAGAATTCGAGTTTGTTTTAATGCATCAATACATACACGTGTACTAAATAGGTATATATACTGACACGTTTCAGTCACAAACAACACTTTTATGCCAATATTTTATTGTTGAAAATCTTACGAAAACTTATAGTGAGTAATTTTTCATTGATATATATATTACGTAATCATTTTAATGTTAACATATGCTTCACGTAATCATTTAAATGTAATCTACCTTTAATTAACATATTTAAAGACCTATGATTTTTCTCATTATAAATTTCTTACGACTGATCAGCGACGTCTTAGTGCGTCTCTATTCAGTCCTGCATTCGATAGTAATGCAGCCTTCTAAAATGAAACATGCAGACATGCACCATATATATATATATATACAATTTTTTTTTTGTTCGGTCATCGGAGGTCGGCCACTTCATGGTTCTACCATGGAGTTGTGTCGATAAAACCCCTCCGCTATGGCTCCATATACTTTATTTATCGGTCGACAGTGATGTTTCGACTCAACACAACAGTAGGGCTTGTCGTAGCGGTCACAGTGGGGCCGTGTAAGCAAGCATTCTTCACGAGTTCGAATGCAGTACACACTTAAATTCAACATTAAAAATCTCATACATTACTTCACACTAAGGTCATAATTGAGTAGATCTCAGACCCAAATTGAACACAGCAATTACAATTCAGTTAATGTAGTCGGTTAAGACCTCTCCACTTATGCGTTTGTCGAACATCGTTAATGAATAAAATATTTGTAAAGACGTAAAGATTTTTCTCGGATGAGGATAGCCTCTCGGAGTTCGACAAGTGTAAAGGATGGAATAGATTCAATTAAGTATAAACCCTTAGCGAGTGGTATATATCCTTATCTCAGGATTAAAAATGTAGTAATGCCAATACCCAAATCAATCAAGAGTTAGGGTCATACTATAGAAATAACTAACTTCTTTTACTTTCCACTTATGAATCAATATCAATGAAGTATTATTGGTTTGGAAAATGTAATATCATCAATTATAAACTATTATCGATAAAATCTGTTCAATTATAAAATAAAACTTTCCATGTGAATGTCTATTCAACTACAAATTTATATCTATTCAACCATAAAGTTACATTAACAACTATAACCTAGATATGCGTGATTCTAACTTACTATTCAATTCATCCCTCAGTTAGGAATTAAAATCGAGAAGCTCGTATAAAATTGCAAATGATTTTATTGATAAATGATAAATCATACTTGAATTTATGTACTAGGTCTAAACTAAAAGTCTTTCGAAATCGTTTAACTATGAGTATATACGTGTTAGATTATATAGAAAGTATGAATTATAGGTGTACTCTGATCATTAAACTACTAGATATATATTGGTTAAATTATAAAAGGTGGTTATAATTATGTATATAATATAAGTCAAAAATATGCTCTAATCATTAAACCATAAGATAAAGATTAGTTAAATTATACATTATGACTATAGACTGTATATAACATCTAAATCAAAATTATACTAAACTATAAAGTACCTATTAGATAAAATTATAACTATAAATTATTTATGAAAAAGGAAAAAATATATAAATTATAAAATAGAATTATAACTTGTATATAAAGTATAAATTAAAAGTATACTCTGATCGTGAATTCTAAATTATAGCATAAAGTATAATATATATCTAGTTATGTACGAATTATACGAGTAGGTTATTCGTAAAAAACCAAACTACAACTAGTTGTAGATCAAATTCCGATTACCAAAATATAAACTATAATTAATTATATATAAACATTGAGAGTAAAATATAAAGTACAATTCATTATATATGAAACCTATCGGTATGTTATCCCTAAAAAGGTAAATTATGAATAAATTTTAGTTACAAAAATATAAATTATAACTAATTATATAGTTCGATCATAAAGTATAAAGTGTAAATAATTATATAGATTATATAAATATATTGTTCTCAAAAATTTAAATTACGAACGATGTAAATTATAAATCATGATATTATTATCTAGGTATTCCAAAATATAGTTATAGATGAATGTTAGCTACAACAGCAAATGATTACGCTCAATTTCCGATCTTAAAGAAGCTCAATGATAGATAGTCGTATTGTGAGCCAATATATATAAATTACGAATGGTAGAGATCCCTGCAAAGTAGTAATGCATAGCAATCCGAAATACAAACCTGGGAAACGGCAAGTACCCATAAGATGCCGTCAAAATTTGTTCTACCTCTAAATCATGTATTATAATATAAAGTTATAAATTACAGGTGTTAAGGTTTCAATACCCGACTATGTTCTAGATATTTATCCCCCTATTGACTAGCAAAATGATCATGGGAGTTAAAATCGGTTGTTAAATTATTTCGTAGACAAAGTAGAGATTGACCTGCAATGTTCCAGTGGTGGCCTGTTTTAAAGTGACCTGAGACTCTGATCTTCCAAAAATCTTAGCATGATCGCTCCCAGGAATAGGGATTTTCTAAAAACCGGTGTCGTTCAAGCATAACCTATAAAATCACATCAATAAGGTGATGACAGAGGATACCCTAAGCTCGTATGGAATCAACGGTGACGATATAGCGTATGAGTGGGATATGGTTTATAAATTAATAGACAACTTACTAAATCCCCATAAAGCAAAATTCCAAAAACGCCGACGAGAACTGAGAGCAAGTTAACGTCGAAAATTAAAGAAACTTTCCATAGGAGACAGGTAGGAATCATGACCCACTTTCACGTCAAATCTGAAAGTGCATATACCTGAATTGCTGAAGTTGTTATGAAAATATTAGCAGTATACACCCCTTGAACGATTTCACCGACGAAGGAGCATTGGAACCCAGTTCCACAATAAACCCGTTCGCCAGCGAAATCTTTCTCTAGGGCTAATTATATCAAAATAGCATAAGCTGAATTGTAACAATCCAGATTAAATGTGATTGCAAACAGAAAATACGCCACGATGTAAATAATTATGTAATAATGTTAATTCCATAAAACAACCAGATTTCTGTTTTAATTTTTTAATAAAGTTAACCAAACCAAAAATTTCGACGATTTGGAAACCACCCCGAGCAAAATATAAATTTTCAGGGTACAATATGTTTTTTTTTTGGTTACTTACTGAACGGGTAATAAAATGTTCGTTAGGATATTTTCTTTCGATGTTTCTAGGTTGAGGCTATAGAGTGATGATAAGTACCGACTTCCCATTCTTGCCATAAACTTGTCATCTAACTCACGACAAGGCACACTATCATCAGCAGGGGGTAACTATTCGCTCGAATCACGGCTTTACGTCTTAGTAAAATGATAAGAAAGATGAAATTTTAAAAGGAAACTATCATTAACCATTCTCATTTAATCACAGAATGTCGCAAGCAAGTGGTCCCGACGAAGCAGAATATAGGCAAATGATAACGCGGCTCCGGACCCGGTACATCTGGTACCGGATCCACGATTGGAATCGGGGGTTGGACCTAGATAATTATGGTCCGGTCATTCGGAGTGGCCCAGAGCCCGACGCCCCAGCGTGGGTAAAAGTAGAGCCCACCAACAACGTGTTATGGGAAGCCCGCGATCGAGCGGCCGACGAGGTAGTAGAGGCCCAGAAGCGGCTGAGGAGACTCGAGCTCCAACTCAAAGCCGAAATAATGGGAGTAACTCCTGAAGAGCTGGAGGAGACAGATGCCCCTCCACGAAAACGGGGAAGGCCCCGTAAGAACCCGGCCTAACCTATCAATAGTAACAATTCGGGCGAACTATTTAATCTAATTAGTGATACTATGTGGTGTTTGAATTTTTGTTTTGTAACAACTATGACGAACTGTAGCGATTTTTATTATTAAAACTTTTCGGTCGTACGTATTCATAATATAATAAATCATCTTTTAGCCATTATATAGAAGTCTTATTGCGTATGGGGTGTCTCCAAGGACGGGATAACCCCCCCCCTACTCTTCAGATCCTAATTTTATGAAAATAATCAAATTACCTTTATGCACATGGAAACGAGTGACGGAATTTTATTATTGTTCTCCTTCAGTGTACAAGCTACTTGAAAACCTACGAAAGGACCGCGAACAGGCCCAGCAACAATCCGAGGACCTTCGAAGTCGAGTTGAGAAGCTCAAAATCAAGTGCCGAGAACTCGAAGGCACCTGGTTCAGTCCGGCTGAGATGAAGAAGCGGACAATGCACATCTCACGACTCCAGCTCCAGGCGGAGCAAGACCAACTCGAAATCCGAGCATTAAAGCTACAAGTACGCTCGCTCGAGAGCAAACTGAATGAAAGATTCATCCAGGACGCCCTCCAAGAGCAGATTCGTCCTCTTCAGGTGGAGCTAGCCAAGATATACCCACCTGCCCAGACAAGCAAGCCGAAACGTAAACGGCTAGGGCGGAATACCCGGGAAAAATTGAAAAGGACCTGGCTGGCCGAGCAAGAAAAATCGAAAGAGCCTGCAGTCACTCCACGATCCCGAGGAACGTTTGAGAGTGTAACCCCTCCTGAGTAAAACATACCTTGTAACACAGTAATGATTAAATAAATGATTCTTGTTGTCTAACGAGTATGTGATTGAACTTTGTGGTTGTCTAAAATAAGGTAGTTGACGGAAAAGCGTTTGGGGAAACAATCTCGATGAGGGACCGAAACAAATCGGACACGTGCCTTCTATCGGCGTCCGTGAACCCATAGAGTGCTCGACAATTACAGTGCTTGACGCGCTCACTTTTTGAGAGTACTCAACCCCTTGGTACAGTACCAACGTTGATTGCTCGACGGGTACCAAGAGGAAAACAATGTTGTATTCTGGGTTACGCTGGTAACAGCACTTAAACATTCAACCACCAGTAACCCACCACTATGACTCATCGAAATTTTTTCAAGGTCATATGACTCATACCATGACTCATCAAAAATTTTCAAGGTCATTTTCAAGGTCACCTGAGTCATCCTATGACTCATCAAGGTCATTTTCAAGGTCGCATGACTCATCCAAGGTCATTCCCAAGGTCATATGAGTCATCGCGATGAGTCATCAAGGTCATATTATTATTTTTAAAAGTATTATTATTTTTATTATTATTTTTAAAAATTGTTGGGGTTCAACAAGAGAGGCACAAAAATGAGGTGAAAATTGATAAAAACACCAAATTCAAAATAAAAATTTAAAGTACAAAATATTAATTAAAAAAATCAAAATTTTAAAAATGAATATTTTCTGGGGGAAACTGGTATGGGCGGATGCTAAATAATGAGACGAGTTCAGCTATAATAAAATAAAATCAATGGGGGGTCCCTAAAAGGAATAAATTACAAAAAACAAAAATTAATTAAAAATTAATTAACTAATGGAAAACCCGAGCTAATGGGAAACCCGAGCTAATGGGAAACCCGAGCTAATGGAGAACCCGAGCTAATGGGAAACCCGATACAATGGAAAACCCGAGCGAATTGAGAAATCCAATTTCGGGAAGGCAATTAATTTAGCCGGATAAAAAGCGCCGTCAAAGGAAATGAGCAAATTCCCTTCAATTAAATTAGACCTCCAAGAGGAAGCCCGGGGGAAATAAAACCAAAAATAATTGGCAAAAATAAAGTCAATTAACAAGCGAGTATAAAAGCAACTGACAAGAAAACAAAATGCCAGTTGGTCGAAGAAAAGAAAACAGAAGTTGACGAGAGTGAAAAAGGAAATATTAAAGTTAGTCGAAAGTAAACCATTTAAAAAAAATCGAACGTACCAGAAAGGGATATCTCCCGTTGGAAGATCTACCCCTGCGTGAGATTTGTTGGCAATTGAAAAGTGAAGACAAAACCTGATTGTATCAAGTGTGAGTAAACTAATACAAGTGTAAAAGTGTAACTGCATCAGTGTCAATAAAGATTTTGTGTTGGGTTATTTGTTTATTTATTTATTTGGAAAAGAACACAAAGGAGTCAGACCGTAGTACCGACTTGCATTAAAAACCCAACATATTTGGTGAGCCCGACGTGATCAAAAGTCGGTGAAGATTTGTTGAAATTGTGAATGTATTTGACTATAATATCGAATAATACCGACGTGATAAAAAGTCGGTGAAAATTTGTTGAAATTGTGATAATATTTGAGTGATACCGAGGAATAAAAAGGTCGGTGAAAATTTGTTGAGATTAGTAAAGTATCGAAAAAAAAAAAATTTGGAAAAAGATAATAATAATTAAATAAATAAATATTGAAGTGAAACGTTTATTTGAAAGTGGTGAACATTATTCGATAATTATTAAAGTGGTGAATTTATTATTGAAGCAAAGTGGGAAAATTTGTAACGATTGATTGTTGAAAAGTCAAAATTAAAACGAAAGGTAAATTTTGTAATTGTAATAATAATTGTAATAATACCTGTGTTAACCAGATCATTTTATAAATTGAGAAGCCAAAAACTAGTAGAGAATATAATGAGTACCCAAAGACAAGTTAATAATACAAATAATAATGATGAAACACCGGTGTCCACAGTTTCTGTGGGGAATGCCAGGGAAGGCAATGATTATGCGAGTTGCCAAAAACTATCTGTGGATCAGTACGGTGGAGATCCGCTGGAATTTGTCGATTTTATGGCAGATTACTATATGTATGCGACGGCCTATGGATGGAGCCAATCGATAATGGTGCAAAGATTACCGCTATACCTAAAAGGAGCAGCCAGAGAAGCGTGGCAACAAATTGATAAAAGAATAGTAGCAAATGACTGGACCAAGTTGAAAGACGCTTTAGCTACGAAATTAATCGGAGGGGATATCAAACGGATAATGCGACAGAAATTCTATAACCGCGTACAAAAGCCAGAGGAATCGGTAAGTGAGTTTGCTTATCATTTATCAACTCTTGCAGAGAAAGCGTTCGAAGTGAAACCAGAACAGGCCGAGATGGCAAAGCAGGTAAAAGAATTATTGCAGGATCAATTCTTGTCAGGAGTAAAGAAAGAAATTAAAAAGGCTCTATGCTATGTTGATTTTAATGACTTTGATGAATTGATCAAAAAGGCAATGAAAATTGAGCTAAATTTAAAAAGCACACAGTCAAAATCAGAATCGTTTGCAGTCATCTCAGGCGCAAGCGAAAGATCAGTAACCCCAATTAGAAACAATCGTTTTCAACAAACAAGTAGTCCATCACCAAAATTTAGATCCAAATTCGAGTCGAACAAGTCAACAGATATTCAAACAGATGGAAAGGAAGGTCCCATCCAATGTAGTCATTGCCAAAGGATTGGACACCATGTTAACCAATGCTGGTTTAAAAATAGAGTACAGAGAAGCCCAATTCCGATTCAGTGTGATAATTGCCAAAGAATGGGACATGACAGCAATCAATGCTGGTCCAAAAATAATGTACAACGGAGTCCAAGGCAAATGTGGCCTGATTGGTTAAAAGGAAATGGTGCGAAAAGTTTCACTAAAGCGAACATTAATGAGCCGAGAACTAATGATAACTTACAATGCTTTAATTGCGGAAGAAAAGGGCATGTGTCACGAAATTGTTTTGCCAGGTCAAGATCAACATCAACTTCACCATCACCGCAGAGAGATAAAGTAAATCTACAAGAACAAATTCAATGTCATTCATGCAGAAGCTATGGACACATGGCTAGATCATGTCCAAGAAATATGGATAAATTCCAAAGGCCCATATTAAAGAAATCGATTAGGTTTCAGAGTGACAAACCGCAGATGGATAATGTAGCTTTTATTCAGCCAGATAATTTTAATGAAAGAATTGAAAGCGAAGTGAGAGAAATGGGTCGACGTTTGGATCGATTGATGTCAAAGTTTGAATCAGAAGAGGACTACAATAATCACATGATGTATGAGTCGCAAGAGGAATTGAATGAAAAAAGAGTCGAAAAGGAGAGTTATAAAAGATGATTTAGAAAGTGAAAAAGCAACAATGATAATGACCAGAATCGAAAAACTAATTGGAAATAATGAAAGAGAGTCGGCTAAAGTGATCAAATCGTTGAGAGAATTAAGTCAAATATCTTTGAGCATGAGAAAGATAAAAAGTGTAATTAGCTTGTGCGTTAACTACTATAATATGAATCCAAAGTATAAAGGAGAAATTAAAGAATTAATGAAAATATTCGGAAAAGCTTTGAGAGAGAAAACAGGGTTAGATTCCATCTTTGTGGAAGTAGTAAATGGGATTGATAAAAGTGTATTATGTTGTCGTTGTGAGGCAAATGATTGTGTAAATGATTTAAAGAATAAATTAAAAGAAAAAAAGGAAGGATGCATGATAGAGTTGAGATTTATGCCAGTCGATCTAGAATTTCAGTCACCTATTTCCCAATATATGGATGTGTCAGATTATAAAATAGCTATGCATGAAAGACTACAGTCAGTATGGATCCAAGCTGGACTTAACATAAGGCATCATCAAGAAGCGTATAAAGAATGCTATGATAAACGCGCACGGGCGCATGACATTAAAATTGGAGATCTCGTGTATATAAACAAACCAGAACCAACAAAAGGCTTGTCAACGAAATTGCAACGACCGTTTAAAGGACCATATCTAGTGTGTGATACGACAGAGACTAACTTAAAATTGCGTCCACAAAACAATAAAAAGGCTGGGACAATCATCGTTCATGTAAATAGATGCAAGAAGATAATAGAAGATGAATCACGTTATCCATTGAGATCAAAACCAAATAAAGATGCAGGGAACCCAGTAATTAAACAAAAGTTTACAAAAAACCCTGCTCCATTGAGTTACATCAATAAAGTTTTATTGATTACAACAGTAATGATTATCAATATAATGTCAGTAAATGCAGTGAGAGTATTCCCGTTATATGCAACTAATACAGTTGTATTATTAGACAAAGTTCATATTTATTCAACATGTACTCAAATAGTTTGGGTTTATTATGCGGGAGGAGCAGAAGAAATAGAGATAGATAATCTAATAAACTATTTCGAACCCCCAATAAAATTGAACAGCACCAAAAATATTTATGTGGCTAGACAATTAACAATGAATTATGAATACCCTTGGTTAATTACGCAATTGGATTCGAAAAGTAATAATACAAAAATACAAAATCTTATACGCATTAATATTTGGACAAAGAGATTACATAATCGAGTATCAATTGAACCACTGGTAAATGGAATTGACATATATTGGGAACCCCAGGAATCCCAACAAGTAAAAGCAGTTTTTCAAAATTATGCGATAGATACATTGAATAGCAGAAAACCCTTTATAAAGTATGCAAATTTAAAATTACATCATAGCTATAATATTCTGATTCATTATTATGAAAAATCTTTATATGAAAACGGAACTGAAATTGATAGCCAATGGATCAGAATACACTCTAGTCAACATATGATACGATTAGTTAATGAAACAAATCGGGTTACTTTTCATATTTTCAATCAATTAGTGAACGTTACCCGACAAGCGGAGCCCAATCAAAAAGCTATTTTATATTATTATGGAAAAATTCAATCGATATTAAATGAAAAAAATAAATCTCAAATATTAACTTTTCGTCAACGTTCACCAATATCGACGTCAAAATTTGTGTTCATTAAAATAAAATACTATAGACGTTCTCTATTTTCAAATTTATGGCAATTAACATTAGTGGAAAATAAAATTGTGCAAATTCCATCTATTAGCTCGCAGTATGGAAATCGAAACAAATCAAATCAGTCCAACCGAACCCCTAGCTCTGCCAACGTAATCATCTTCTCTAGCATCAATGAGTCAATGACTAATAACGAAACCATATCGTCATTAAAAACTGACAGTGAAATTGTGTGTGTCACATTATTAATAACTACTCTCATTATAACAATCTCTCTCATTATTCTCATTATCATTGTGCTAATTGAATTTTGAACAATACCCAAACCTTCTACGAATCGATCCGAGATTGCGAGACCTTGGATCGTTTATGAAGAAACATTTGTGTAGTAAGACATAAATACTTTGCATGCAAAAATTGATATAGTAGTAGTAATATAGTATAAATATTTTATGGATATTATTAATATTTTATTTCATTATGGATATGATCAATATTTCATTTTATTTTACTTGTGAATCTGCACTTTTCAATGTCAACGGAAAGAATCAATTTGATTGGTTAGCGCTGTGTTAAGGGGGAGAGAAAAACGGGGTTAAGGGAATTTTCGTAAGGGTATTAAAAGAGGGTAAAATCCATTAAACTCCATTAATTTTGAGGAAAAAAAAATATCAACAATTAACTAAACGGTAATTATTATTATTTATTTATATAACTAGTCGGTGGGACGGTATCCTTTGGGTACCCCATCTCAACCCTAGTGTTAAAATTAAATTAACTTCAAATTTTAATTATATAACTATTGTAGAAAAAAAAATGGAACAAATACAATTGGCAAGGTCGACCTACGACAGCTACATCAAAATGAAGAACAATCATGCCGGACAAAAAGTATACCGGATCAATGACAATCTCCAAATCCCAAATTATCTAAGAATTGATGACCGAAAAATGAAGATCCAAATGTTTACGATCATGAGGATGTCAAAATTGCGATTAGCAGAAGAAGTTGAGATGTCAAGGAAAGAAGAATATCATCTACATGTGATCAAGGGTACCGTTGAGGTACTGACGAATGACAACAAAGTGTGTTGGGAACTTAAAAAATTTACGTCGTGGAAGCTGCAGAGAGACTTCATGTGGAGAATGTTACGAGCAGCGAATGAAGAAACAACCATGGTAGTGGAAATCAGAATCGAAAATGAAGCGAACGAAGTTCCGCAGATGCAGCCAAGTGCAAGAGAAGATCCAATGTTAATGAAAATTTCGAACGAAATGTTGAAAAGGAAAATGTCGTTTCTCAGAAAGGAAATGGATTTGGAAGAAATCCGCAACAGAATATTGTTTATTGATGCAGAATATGGCACGTCTGAACAAGGAAAAATGGTCCCTCTAGCACTAGCGATTATGAATTATTATGGAAAAATAATAAAGAATATATACTTGACTCCAAGAGGAAAAATTCGCCATTTTAATTCAAGGATTCACGGAATCACAGAAGTAGCTAGCAGGAATCAATGCGATCAATATGTGGCAACAAAGGACATCCAACAATTGACAGTTGGCAAGATACTAGTGGGCCATGATTTACATGCAGAATTGCAATATTTGGGAATATGGATTGAGCAATTATATGGCATTCGTGATTTGGCAGCGGCACCAGTACTCCAGAACAGGGGAGTAACCAGGAAAGGAGAATGGTTCAAGTTACAAACCGTAGTAAGGGAAATATGTGGAGAAGAGACACAAATCGGTGTGCATTCGGCTCTAGAGGATGTGAAGAGCATTCACAAGGTATATCAGAAAGTGGAAAATCAATGGATTGATGATATACCAATGCCCAAAAACCTACCATCAAAGAAATACTCGTTGGATGAATATAAAAAACTTCGAGAGGTACCATCAGCATCAACTGCAATAGCGGAGAAAGTGGCACAAATTCTGGTTGACGATGTAATGGAAGCAGAACAAATTGACTTGACAAGCGAGGAGAATGTGGAGATGGAGACTGAAAATCCATTGATTCAATTGAAGTGGGCCAATGAATCATTCTTAGAAATTGCGGAAGAATGTGTCGCATTAATGGTAAGCATTCCGATGATAAGGATACATCCAACACTTGAATATGGTCCAATGCCAGAATGTAGAAAATCCAAAAAGAGAAAAACAACTTCGAACATTGATGTCGGAGACACTGTCACTGTCAATGGTGTAGTATATGAACGCGAAGAGACAATAATACGATATCGGCATGAAACGAAACGATTAGAAATAAAGATGGATTAATTTTTATATATTGTATTTATAAAATAAATAATTGTGAACTCGATTTTGTCTCATGTATTTATTGGCAGCGCATCAGTTAGACCCCAAAATAAGAATAAATAAGTAAATAATTGAGAGTAAATAAATGATTAAATAAATAAATAAAATTATTATTGTGTATAACAACAAACACATTTCCAATTGTCGGGGTTTGGCTACCCTGGACAACAATTGGAAATGAGTGGTTGTAAAGAGCCACATAAACAGGTTGCGACAAATCATAACAACTTATAATTTATTAAACAAAAAGGAATTGATAATTTTTTCAAATCATAATAGAAATTTTCGATATTTATAATTCATTTAAACAAATTTAAAATATTAATTCATAAAAATAATATATATATTGCCAAAGAAAATATTGAATTCACTGACCCAAAGAAAAAAAAAATTATAACATAATAACAGTAAGAGACCTTGAACAAATACTTGGAAATGTTGTTTGAAAGCAAGTGATAAAATAAATTTATTCAATATAAAATCACATTTTCCATTTCATTTTATTTAAATTGTTATAGATAATTATGGAATATCTTACCCGAAATATCACATCAAACATTAAGATCGCACAGCCTGAATTAACTCGATATTTACAAATAATTAATGCACTTCTCATTAATTGACAAATAATATTTATTAGTAGAAAAAATTCAATAATCAAAGAATTCATTTTCCCATAAACTGGAAATAAAATCTATGTGATCACTCCACGGGGTAATTAATTGATATCCATCTTCAATAAAGGTCGGCACTAAACAAACTCGAGCAATATGAGGTAAGAATCGACGTGTCTTTCTAATTACCTAGCATACAACTGAAAATTGAAAACAAAATATACAAGTTTACGATATCAGCATAATTTTCTAAAGTTGTCAAACAATTCTTTTTATTATTTCGAATAAAATCAACCATTAAGAAATTTGCAACGTAGTAATTTAAAATTAAAATTAGTCTGATTATTCAAGTTTTGTATCTTCTTTTTCTGTAAAAATATAATTTTCTGTTATTACATTTTAATAAAAATAAAATAAATGGCATACCGATTTCTTTGTTCATTTTGACAAAAATTTCAAATTGAAAAAAAATATATTCCAAGAACTCTCAGAAAATAGTTTGGCATTTTATCTGCAACAATATCAAAGCTCATTATATAGTTTTATAACGAGCCTAAGTGAGCAAGCGAACGATTCGTGGTCTTATCTGTCGGCGATCTGTGTCGAGTCCAGTGTCTTTCTAAACTGTAATTAGCCGTCTCTAAAATCGCTTAACGATCTGCAATAAAAGTCAATGACTAGTTTCAATTTGATGGCTGAAATTTTTTGAAATTTTTCTGCCGCGGGGAATCTAATTGAGTAATTCGATACTGGTCCAGAAATTTTTCTGCTGCGGGAATCTAATTCGATATTGGTCCACTGAGACACAGCAGATGAATTTGCCTCATCCCATCTGGGCATTTAACTAAACTGATTAATATCAATGAGCTTTCAACTAAGTAATTTTAGACTAATAGAGAAATTTCATCAATTCTAATTTCAATAAATACAAGAATGTTTTAATCAACAAAAATGAAATTTATTTCAACAGTTTTAATTGTTGGGAAATATTTATTTTTTATAATTGCAAATATTTTTTATAGTTAATTATGAAAATTTATCAAATTTTACATTAATATTTTTTTTGTCTTGTAAATAATCCAACAAAAATCTATTAGGTAAAATTTTTGAAAATTTCTAAGCAAATTTTTTTATTTCAATGTTTTATTTACATTCACCCTTTACATTTAAAAATTCATCTCAATTTATTGGTATTATAATAATTTAATAATGGTAATGGTAATGGTAAGTGCTGTTGCTATCACTGTGGTTATTTCAACTATAAGAACATTATTATTATTTTGTTATTGTTATTAGTATTGGTACTATTGTTGTTGTTGTTTGAACCATAAGAAATGTACAGATTCGAGGTCGAATCTAAATAAAAGGGGGGAGATATGTTGGGGTTCAACAAGAGAGGCACAAAAATGAGGTGAAAATTGATAAAAACACCAAATTCAAAATAAAAATTTAAAGTACAAAATATTAATTAAAAAAATCAAAATTTTAAAAATGAATATTTTCTGGGGGAAACTGGTATGGGCGGATGCTAAATAATGAGACGAGTTCAGCTATAATAAAATAAAATCAATGGGGGGTCCCTAAAAGGAATAAATTACAAAAAACAAAAATTAATTAAAAATTAATTAACTAATGGAAAACCCGAGCTAATGGGAAACCCGAGCTAATGGGAAACCCGAGCTAATGGAGAACCCGAGCTAATGGGAAACCCGATACAATGGAAAACCCGAGCGAATTGAGAAATCCAATTTCGGGAAGGCAATTAATTTAGCCGGATAAAAAGCGCCGTCAAAGGAAATGAGCAAATTCCCTTCAATTAAATTAGACCTCCAAGAGGAAGCCCGGGGGAAATAAAACCAAAAATAATTGGCAAAAATAAAGTCAATTAACAAGCGAGTATAAAAGCAACTGACAAGAAAACAAAATGCCAGTTGGTCGAAGAAAAGAAAACAGAAGTTGACGAGAGTGAAAAAGGAAATATTAAAGTTAGTCGAAAGTAAACCATTTAAAAAAATCGAACGTACCAGAAAGGGATATCTCCCGTTGGAAGATCTACCCCTGCGTGAGATTTGTTGGCAATTGAAAAGTGAAGACAAAACCTGATTGTATCAAGTGTGAGTAAACTAATACAAGTGTAAAAGTGTAACTGCATCAGTGTCAATAAAGATTTTGTGTTGGGTTATTTGTTTATTTATTTATTTGGAAAAGAACACAAAGGAGTCAGACCGTAGTACCGACTTGCATTAAAAACCCAACAAAATATTATTATTTTATTTTTAATTTTTTCAAAGTTCCCGCCAACGACAATTATTCATCGATAGCTCATTTTAAAGCTCAATCCATGACCTTTCGAATGAGCTATATATCTTGTTACTATTATTATTATTATTATTATTATTATTATTATTATTATTATTATTATTATTATTATTATTATTATTATTATTATTATTATTATTATTATTATTATTATTATTATTATTATTATTATTATTATTATTATTATTATTATTATTATTATTATTATTATTATTATTATTAATCTATATACTCCGAGTCTATATACTCCTAGTCTATCCGACAGAATATTTTGTCCCCCTATGGGTAATGCTCACAAGGGTACTGGGTACGCTCAACAAATCAACAAATCAACAAAACATACATTTATTTAAACAATAAAATAATGTAAAATTAACAAAGGTAAACTAAATATATATAGTATGATATTCATTAATCAGTGTTGAACAGGCTTGACACTTGCGAACATTCTTCTCATGACACTTAGAACAAACAATTACGTGACCACACGGTAAATACAAAACCGAAACTCGATTTTCTTTACAAATTGAACAAGTTAAATATCTTTTCTTAACATCTTTCAATTTTTTCGTTAGCTTTTTTCAATCAAATCGGCTTTCGCTATCCATTCATAAATCAATCTACTATATCCAGGTTTCAACCTTAAAAACATACAACTCCAAAAGTATTCATTCAGTGAATCGTTGTTTACTGCTATTTTTTCTAAGTACATTAAATAACAAGATAACTTTAAAATGGATTTCTCATAATTAAATAAATCAAACAAATATTCAATAGAGGAATGTTTGAAAATTTTTAAAATATTTATGAGTTGCTTATCACTGTAAGTATCATGATTATTTATAAAATCTTCAAGTGTATTGTTAAAAAATGTCAATGAAATTTCAGAATAGGTTGGACTTAATTTTTCCTTATTTCTAGTAGGACTTCCTTGCTATAAATGACATATAAAAATATTGACAAAATAATAAAGTTACCAAATGTGTTACACATTCATCGGTTTTATTTGTATAAATCATTATTAATAACTAAATTACTTTTGTTTTTTACATTTATAAAAATTGTGATAACCAATCAAAATAGAGCTTTCAAAATGTAACCATCAAATGTATAACAATAATAAGCATGACTAGTACCCTTTGCAACCTGTTTAAAGTTTTATTATTATTATTATTATTATTATTATTATTATTATTATTATTATTATTTTTATTATTATTATTATTATTATTATTATTATTATTATTATTATTATTATTATTATTATTATTATTATTATTAATATTATTATTATTATTATTATTATTATTATTATTATTATTATTATTAATATTATTATTATTATTATTATTATTATTATTATTATTATTATTATTATTATTAATATTATTATTATTATTAATATTATTATTAATATTATTATTATTATTATTATTATTATTATTAATATTATTATTAATATTATTATTATTATTATTATTATTATTATTATTATTAATATTATTATTATTATTATTATTATTATTATTATTATTATTATTATTTTATTATTATTATTATTATTATTATTATTATTATTATTATTATTATTATTATTATTATTATTATTATTATTATTATTATTAATATTATTATTTCATTGATATAGCTGCATGCCCACTGCAGACTATATATAAAAAAATATAGCTGCATGCCCACTGCAGACTATATATAAAAAATATAGCTGCATGCCCACTGCAGACTATATATAAAAAATATAGCTGCATGCCCACTGCAGACTATATATAAAAAAATATAGCTGCATGCCCACTGCAGACTATATATAAAAATATAGCTGCATGCTCACTGCAGACTATATAAAAATCACCATTAAATATAAAAATCACCATTAAATATAAAAAAACAACAAATACTTGAAAAAATTAAAAAAAAATTCTGGTTACAAATTTTTATTCAATATATATATATATATAAATACCAGTTATAAATACAAGTTTTTTTTATACAAGTTTTTTTTTATACAAGGTATAAATACAAGTTTTTTTATACAAGTTTTTGTAAATCAAAAGTTTCTGTACAATTCTCAGTTGCCCTATTTAAATTTGATCTTCTTCCCATTCACTGTCGTCAAAACTGGGACTTGGAGCTGGACCGAATTCCTCATCATATTCGCTTAATTCGTCAACTCCTAAATAGTGCCCAAATGCGTAACTTAAGTTTTTCCCTAGCCACGCGCGCTTATCATCATTATTACCAGGGCCGGATTTAAGCATTTGTTGGCCCTAGGCAAAGGAGCTTTTTGGGGCCCTCAAAATTAATTAGTATATTTCAAGGAAATTATGTAGGTTATTTTATTTGCTAAAAGTATTTAAGAAATAATTATTTACTACCTATTTATATTTTGAAATATATTTATTAAATAATTCCGTTTAAAAATAAGATACATATGTCATGTCAAAAATATAATTTTACAAAACTTTCTTTCTAAATTTTTCTAGAGCATATTGATCAATCAATGAATCAAAATCAATAGCTTTCAATTTATCAATGTTACAAGATAATAAGGCCAAATTATTCAAAATTTTTTGACTCATCGTTGACCTCAAAAAATTTTTTAATCAGCTTCAATTTTGAGAAACTTCTTTCGATTTTGGGGCCCCCAATACTGCGGGCCCCTAGGCAGTGCCTAGTCTGCCTATAGGTAAATCCGACGCTGATTATTACTTAGGGCAATTTTCGAATTTTTAAAAGTAAAAAGTTGGTGATTTCTAGTACCTATTCTAGTCTGCGGTACAGAAATCACCTGATTTGAATTATAGCAATTTAGATATGTTTCATGATTTATTGATGTCCCAGATAATTTAACCCCCTTCGCTTTTACCGTTTCCTTACTACCTAAAAGACTATAACATTTAGGGCGTAAGAAAACCCATTCAGAATACCCTAATCCCTTGCTCTCATCTTTAAACTTCCCGATGACCGAGTCAAGGTTCCTACTATACAAGGGGTGTGTTGGATCGTAATTTGACGTATCCAATAAATTATCTGAGATCATCTGAGGTAATAAAGTTGTTAATTTTAAATTTTTTATTTCCAAAAAGAAACTGTCGGTATCACCGGCAATAATATTTATGATACATTTATATTGGCGCCTGTACTTCTCCAAATCAATATATTGGAGCTGGTACATCCGTAGTTTAGACAGATCCAGTACTGTTTGACCGATGTAGCTAGGTCTGTCTAAACAAATCATATCTTTTTCCAAATGTGCCGCAATCAGATCGTCATCGATTCTTATAGACTTTCTGAAAGTCGGCTTTGAGGAGTATACTATCATCTTTTCGGATGAATTACACAACCTCAAATTCATTCTTTTTTTAGATTTTCAACGGATTTACCGTACAGACTGTTGTTATACAATTTAAACAAGTCCCTATATATCTCGCTAGTAGACTGAGATCGCAAAGTGGTGTTGATGTCTATATAGGATTTAAAGATAGGTCCTTGTTTAAACTTTATACATCTAATAATATTTACAACAACCGCACCTAATTCTATATACAATTTGAGAAGCCTCCAATGAAGAACATAGTTCCTCTTTGGCCAATGCGTAAGCATAAGCTTCTCAACTTTTGAATTAGGCGGGCACAACTTTTCCGGCGCAAGCGGAAAATCATTCAAAAAGTCATGCACACATTCCGGAATATCGATATCGACCTCCATAGTATACCCATATGGAAGGTTATCAATATCCGTGTTCATACATTCAAGTAAAACATCATTCAAATTTTCATGCACCCAAGAAAAATCACCATACGGAAGATTTTGGCTAAGATCCCAACCAGTAGTGGGGATATATCCCTAACGACCACAAGCCTCCCACTGTTTTCATGTTTTATGGCCATTTTACCCCAAAAACGTATAAAAAACACTAAAAACCCTTAAAAACGCATATTTTTTATTTTGCTTTATTTCGCAAGATTTAAGAAATATGGATTTAAGGCTATAAAACGGAGAAAAATACTGATAAAACTATGAAAAACGTTTGTCGGCTTGCGGTCGTTAGGTATAGATACACACTACTTGAGGATGTCAACTAGCAAGTTGCTATTTGACTAATTTATAATTTTATAAATCTTAATCTTGAAGAATAAAAAATTTTATGAAAATAGTAAAACTGCTCTGAGAGGACAGTGGTATTTTTTTTTTTTTTCACTGTCCTCTCAACAGTTTTTTTTGATCCGGATCATTTTTTTTTTTATTTCAACCTCTCGTTTATCAAATCTCTTCCAATATACAAGCTGGCCAGACTTATATATCAGAATCAATTCGATAATAGCAGCACACCTTATTATTCGCTTCTCGCTCACGAAGTCGATTTCATCGGCGTTTTAAGTGTGCTGCTCGAAAGTACAAATGAATTCGAAAGCGAATCCGAAAGAGGTCCGAAAACAACCAAGAAATAAATGTGCACATTATAGAATCGATCCGGGGGTGTTCGAAAGACTGGTGGCGATAATTACCGGTTCGCCACCATCACCCGTTTCAATATTTTTTTTTTCATATTTATGTTTAAAAATTAATTAATTAATAAATAAATAAAATAAACAAGATTTATTTCCTAAGATACCCACACTATATATTTTTTTAATATTTATTTTCAAAAATTATTTTCAATATTATTTTCAAATTTTTAATATTATTTTATGTTGAAAAAAAAACTAACCTCAGATGTGATTTGAACCACTAGCATTTGAACCACAATGCCAGTCTATTCCCACTGCGCTATCGGAGTTCGGATTTCTGTCATTTTTTAAATTTTTAATTAATAAAAAAATAAAATAAAATAAATAAAATAAAATAAAAATAAATAAAATAAAATATAAATCTAAGATACCCACACCATTTTCAATATTATTTTCAAATTTTTAATATTATTTTATGTTAAAAAAAAACTAACCGTAGTTAGGATTTGAACCGCTATCCATTTGAACCACAATGCCAGTCTATTCCCACTGCGCTATCGGAGTTCGGATTTTTGTCATTTTTTAAATTTTTATTATAAAATGAATAATATAAATCTTAAAATTCAAGAAAAAAATAAATTAAATCTTGATTATAATAAAGAATTTACTCATGAAATAAAAAAAATCGATATTTTAAAAATCTCTCCAACTTCAGGATCTATTGCAAACTTAAATCGTAGGGGTGATATAGTTTTTCAATCTCTTCAAACATCAAACCCAATAGATATTTGTAATGCCAAATTATATTATAAAATTGAATTAGAAATTGAAGCAAACAAAGATATAACCCTAGAAAACAATTTCTTTCCAAATTTATTCTCCAACATGAGATTAAAACTAGAATCATCAGAAATTGAAACTGTTTTACATCCAGTAGTATATTCTACAATGTTAAATTTTATTTTGACTGGTTGTGATTATAAAAATGAATATGGTGAATTAACAGGTTGGATTCCTGATGTTAATAAAGGAGATTTAGATAAAGATGGTTTAGATATAAATTATGGTTATTATAAAAGAGCTGAACTTTATAAATCTAAAAAATTTGAAGGTTATTTTGAATTAAAACACTTGTTCGGATTCCTTCAAAACTATAATCGCATACTTCATAATGTTTTTATAGAATTAGTTTGTAATAGAGTAGAAGGTGATAAAAGATTGTTCTGTGGAGCTGCAGATACAAAAGCTAAATTAAAATTATCAACACTTGGATTGCATATACCTGAATGGACATTAAATCCACATTCTGAAATCAAACTCCTTGAAAGATTAAATTCCAACAAGTCTATAAATGTAAATTATTTAAATAGAATCTGTAGTGAATTTAGTATGACAGAGGGTTCAACATATTCTATAAAGGTGGCAAATTTAGCATACCGACCAAGATATATCTTGATTGGATTCAAAGAAACAGATCCATCATTTCAAAAAAATAACAACTTGTTTATTCAAAAGATTGGAAATGATAATTTAAAAACAATCCAAATTCAATTAAATAGTTCTTATTATCCAATAAATAGAATGGAATTTAATATTGAAAATAATGAAAACATATTCCCATATCTAAATTATATTGAAACATGTTTGAAACAATTATAGCTTTTTTAGTTAATTTATTTTCAAATCCACATTTCAAAAGTTGTAATTCTGGTTGGTTTATAGTTGTAGAATAAAAGATTAAATTATTATAATCTAAAAAATCATCTTCAAGTAACATTCTCAAAACAAGTACATTCTTTCCACATCCAGAAGAACCAACAATTAATAATCTAAAATTATCAGGAAATACTTTATTATTAAATTTAGATTTATGTCTATTTAAAATTGGTTTCCAAGTATCCATTTTTATTTATTATAAAATGACAACACAAAACCCTACAGAGGAATCTTTGCAAGAATTAATAAATTCATATAAAAATAAATCAGTAGTAATCTCTGGTAAAAAATATTTTATTAGAAAACATGTAAAAGAACAAGTTAAAGAACATATAGGGAGTTCCTCCAAATCCGGAGGTATTCTTCCTCTGGCGGCTTTAATACCTGCAATCATTGCCGGACTATCAGGTGCTGCTGGAATAGCTGGAGGAATTGCAACTACAGTTCAAAAAGCTAAAGAATCTCAAAAGACAGAACTAGAAAAAGAAAAACTACAAACTGAAATCGAGAAAATGAAGGGAGGGAAAGGTCTTTATCTTGATCCTTATAAAGGTCGTGGTTTAAATGATTTTTTAAAAAATCAAATTTCTACATCTGAATCTTTATCTTCAAAAGATAAAGATGATTTAAAATAAATATGTAAATCTTTAAAAAATGGATGTCTTTGTTAAATTAAAAATGGTAAAGGTTTATACTTGAAACCCTTTCCAACGGATCCATTACCAAAATGATACCATTTTTAATACCATTAAAATGGTATATGAAGAAAGATTAGCACTTTTAAAAAAATTACAATCAGAACAAGATAAATATAATAAAAAAGATACAACTCAACACGCTGAATCTATAATATTAAATGAGGTAATCCAACAACAACAAGGACCAACAATTAAAGCCATAAAAGAGTTAGAAGTTTTAAAATTTAAAGAGTTGGAAGATAAACAAGATTTAAAAGAATTACCATGGTTGGAAAATTTAAATATAAAACCTCTTATACTTGATCCTAAAATTAATGTGAGTTTAAGTAAAACAATTAAACCTACATTTAATATTAATGTTGAAGGATATCAAATAATAACAATTAATAAACATGACTTTCTGTTATATTTAAATTCAGAAAATAAATCACGTATTCATTCACAAAATGTTTATAATACTAAACACCTAGATTTTGAATTTACAGATGATTTTTATGGATTAGTTTGTGGATATCCCTCAGAGAATGTTGATCTTCTAGAAATTAAAAAATATTTAAATTTAATAGAATTAGTACATGGTAGTGCTAAAGCAAAACATATTCAAGATTTAAAGAAATATTTAAATAAAAATGAAAGGGGTTATATTGTCACAGAAGGTCAGGGCCAGGGTCAGGGAGAGGGAAAGGGTAAGGAGATAAATCCAATAAATCTTTTTATTGAATTAAGAAAACTATTAGCAGCTAAAAAAGCAGGACATAATAATTTAGATTCTGATATTTTAAAGATTTCTAAAGAATTATTAAAACAAGGAATAATTTCAAAAGATAAATTTAATAAGTATACGAAGTTATAAATACGAAGTTATAAAATATAAAATGACTCCTTCAATATTAGATTTTTTAAAAACATTTGGAATAAATGCAAAAACAAATTTTGATTTAAAAGATTATGCAGATTATTTAAATTTAAAAATAAAAATATTAATGAATGATGAATTGTCGAGTCTGAAAGAAGACACTCCAAAGAATATCATTATAAATTATCAAAATTCAAATGAAAAAGGATCTCATTGGGTTTG
This sequence comes from Schmidtea polychroa, assembly GCA_959609185.1. Taxonomy (NCBI): domain Eukaryota; kingdom Metazoa; phylum Platyhelminthes; order Tricladida; family Dugesiidae; genus Schmidtea; species Schmidtea polychroa. The sequence continues at coordinate 5,037 of CAUHTR010004909.1, read as the reverse complement.
TATATATAATAAATCTATATACTTTGATTCTTTTGGGATTAAACCCACTAAAGAAGTTGAAGACTATCTCTCGGACTACACTTTTAATTCTTTACAAGTTCAACCTAATAATACTAAAATATGTGGTATTTTAAGCTTATATGTTTTGTATAGATTGAATAAATCCAAAGGAGAAGGTTTCACTTCCTTAATCCAAGAAATTTATAATGATTTAAAATCTATACTATGAAAATGGAGCTTTGCAACCTTCCGGAAGATAATTTAAAAAAATGGTAAACATAATGTCAGATAAATATTCAAGAACTTTATCTATAAATTCAAAAGAATCAGACTTTACTATAAACTTTCAAGATTCAATTAAATTAGATCAAAATTTAAATTATGAATTAGGACTATTATGGTTTTGTGCTTATAATACTATTTTTAATATAACTAAAGATAATAACATATTTTATTATATAAGCCCAAAATCTACAGATAAGATTATAATAACAATCGAACCCGGAGCTTATGAGATAAAAGATTTAAATAATATACTTTCTAAAAAAACAAATGGAGTCATTAAAATTAAAATGGATTTACCAACTTCAAAATGTATAATGACTTTAGAGAATATAGGAATTCATTTTCAAAATAATAGTTTCTTTAGAACAATTTTAGGATTTACACGAAACCATTATATCACACCTGTAGTTGAGAATATAACATCAGAAAGTATTATAAAAATAATAAATACAAACACAATAAATATTCATTGTGATTGTATAACAGGTTCTTATAATAATGGTAAACAAACAAATGTTTTATATTCCTTTCCCTCAAACACAGTTCCTATGGGATATAAAATAGTTGAAAGAATGAATCCTCCAAATTATTTACCTTTATGTAGAAAATATATAATGGATATTAATTTTAAAATTCTTAATCAAGAAGGAGAATTGATTGATTTTAATGGAGAAGAGATTTCAATGTATTTACATTTGAAACAGGTTTGAATACGAAGTTCCACATGTCATTTTAAATTATTAATAAATGAGTTCTTATATTCCATGTAATAGAGGTGGTGGAACAATAAAAACAGGGTTTAATACAGAAGAAATATTAACTTTAACAGAAAATAAATATATTAATGAAAGAGGTGATTCAATGAAGGGTGATTTAATTTTAAATGGACACAAGATAAAAGAATTATCTTTTTCCAACTGATGAAGCTGATGCAGTTAATAAAAAATATACTGATTTAACAACAACAAGAATTGAAAGTTCATTAACAACAAAAATTGATTCAATGGAATCAAAGCTTAATAATATCGAACAACGATTTAATGATAAATTTGACAAGTTACAAAGTCTGTTAACTGAACAAGTTGTAAAGTTAAATACTAGCATATTAAATTCTAAAGATAAACAAATTATGGATAATAAAATTAATACAATATATAATATAATAAATGAGATGATTACATCATTTAATAAAAGAATTTCAAATTTAGAGTCTCATGGAACACATATTAACACCACACATAGTATTAGAAAAAGAGCTGCTGAATTAGAACAGAATAAACATTATTACCCCATACATATAAACATTTTATAGAACCAAGTTTAATAACAACAAACAGTAAAGAATGGGGTGTTTTTATGGTTGTAAAGATTATTGATCCTTATTTCTTTTTGTTTGATGATGATAATGAAAGAATGAAATGGTTTGTGAAATGTGATTATAATAGTAAGCTTGAAAAGGGTGATGTTATAATGACTAGTTATGATTTACCACACGGAGATTGGTATGTTAATACTCATTCACATGGACTACATAAAGTTAAAAGTAAGAATATTATTTTTAAAAGCACACTTGTACAATATATAGATTTAATATTTTATGAAAAAAAGGTTGATGTTGATGAAGTTCGTAAAGCATTGAGAGAATTGTATAAAGATATTCTCTCAACAAGAGTTTCTTTTGATATCCGAGTATTGGTGCCAGATGGTGCTCAGAAGAATAAAGTCTTATTTTTTTAATTATTAAAATGGAAGAAGTAAGAGAAGAAAAAATTTATCCAGAATTGAGATCATCAGGATATTATTCCGAAGGTCACAAAGGTTCCAAGGCCTCGGCTCCCACAGAACTTGAAATTATGAGAGTAAAAGAATTTAAATCAGAAACCTTACATTTACAAGATTTATTAAAGCATTATAAAAAAATTAAAAATAGATGGAATAAAGGGAATACAGTTTTAAAAGTTATAGGTTATTCTTTAGGATTTGCATCTGCAATATTAACAGTTATTTTACCTATAACTTTACCAGTTTTAACAATTGCACCTGTAATACTTGGAAGTATTTCTGTAGCTGATGGTTTCTTAACTGAAATAGTTTCACTATCTTATACTTCTAAAAAGAAAAGTTTATATCGTGAAGTTTGTTTATCAATAGAATTAGGAATCTCTAAATTATTTTTATTTCAATTAAAAGCTTTGGAAGATGGAATCTTAACTGATGATGAAATAATGAAATCAAATCAAATAATACAAGATATTAAAAATAATATTAATAGATTAAAAAGTGCTAATGTTATAACTAATGAATATTCTAAAAAATTAAACGAGAGAAGTGGCTAAAGAATTATACATAAAAAATTTATTGCCCTTCAAAAGGTTGATGTTGTCACTCTTAAATTAATTGTTGACATTTTTAAAAGAAAAAAATCATTTGATAGAATCTGATGTTAACTTTTCGAAATTAGTTTTTAGAACCTCTTTATGATCTTTAAATTCTTTATCACTTAGACCTTTTATATATTCAGGATCAGTATTAAAATATTTAAGTTCTAAACATATAGGATTAAAAACTTGAGAATATAAAGGTTTCTCAATTCTCTCAGGATAAATGATTTCAACATTATAAATATCAAGATCAGTAATCTTTGTACCATATAACTGATTCAATCTATCAAGATTTTTTATTATCGGTATTAAATTATTTCCTATAGGAAGAGTTGTCTTTAAATCACTTAGTATGAATCTTTTGTCATCATAATTTGATAATGATACTTTTTGGGATTCTATCAAGTAAATATCATGCTTTTCACTTTTAAGTTGATGTATTTCATCAATTTTATCTTTATGATTTGGATTCAATGTATCTATATAATCTTGATGAGAAAGATTCTTTGCTACACATCTCTGAATTCCTTTACATCTGTTATCCTTTACAGGTTTTTCTCCCTGTCCGTCAGGTCCTTTAGGGAATATAGGATATCTATGTGTAATGCTTTCTTCTGTTTCTGGGGTTTTAAATATAAATGTATGTTCTTCAAATTTAGGATTTGTAAATGTTTCATATGAATATTGTTTAGCACGAATAAATATTCCATTTTCTATAGGAGTAAAAGGTTTTTCATCTTTAAACGAAAATAATTCTCCAGATGAATTTATTAAATTTGAAAGTATAGGATTTTCAGAGATATCACTTTGTAAATCGTGAGTTCTTATTGTTAAAAACATTGAATCTGTATCCATTGCATGCATTGCTATATTCGATCCATATATAGGTTGTAAGATGTTATAATATGTTTCATACATTTGTAATTTTGAAAGTTCTAAAATTGCAAAGCCAATAAATATTGGTTTATTATATGTTTTCTCATAATTCTTTAGTTCTACTGCAGTAAGACTTTCAGAAAATACTTGTGCGTTTTTAAATGTAGGCTTTCCTAGCATACGATTATAACGGGCTATATCTTTCGGGGTATTTGTTAGGAGTTCAATATGAGTATATTTATCAACATTCTCCATTGTCTTCCCAAAGACTGAATTGTTTAAAAGTTTATAATTATTGTCTTTTAAAAGGTTACCTTCTCTTATCTTCTCCTCGATGAAAGTCTTCATGAATGCTGCTTGTTTAAATCTTATGACACTATGAACTTTTTTTAATATCATTCCTTGTGAAAGATAAAACTGGAGGAGTCTATAGTGACAAAGATAATAAGTTCGATCTGTTTGATCACAAAGAAGTTTCATTGTTGGAGGTTTATCTTGTGAGATTTGCCAGAGTGAAAGTTCGTTGATATCAATCTTTCTTCTTATAGGAGCTAAAGGGAAATGTCTTGTTCCTGATTTTATATCATCTGGGTAGTCGAGGTCACATTCTACAAAGTATCCTATTGGAGAATCTTTAGGAGTTGAAAGTATTTCTTTCATAAGAGTCTTTAAATATTCTTCTGGAGGGCATTCTATTTCTGGAAGTCCTTCAGAGGAGTATATTTCATGAAAGTCACTCATTGGTAAATATTGAGTCATAATTCCTGAATATAAAGCTGTTGCATCTATATAAAGTATAAATAGAGGATTTTTCATTCCTTCTAATAATTCTTTTAATTCCTCATTGTTAAGTTTTATATAAGGATCAGAGGTCTTTGAAAGCATTCTGCTAGTAGTTATTGCATTTCTAGCTTTTATTTCTCGATTCCCCATTACTGAAGATACTCCTCCTCTAATGTTTGTTTTAATTTGATTAAACATATCTTGGTCGGTTAAAAGATCTATAATTTTATCAGATTCTTCCATATCTGAAGTCCAAATTGTATATAATAAAGTATCCCAAGCTAAAGAAGGAGCTGTTATATAATTGTAAGGTTTAAGAACAAAAGAGTTTGTAAATTCTTCAAAGCAATCTGCTAGAATATAAACATCTAGGGATAAGTACATATTTGTATAGTCTCCTAAAGTTTTACAGTCAAATAATTCCCACATTTTATTTGCTCGAGAATATTCTTGATCTGTAATATGATATTTTTGAAGTTGTGAAGAGAAATCTTCTTGGCATGGAAGACTTGTTTCATTATATTTTTCAAACGAGTCAACATAGTCATAAGGATATATTCCTTTTGCTAAGCATGTAGGATATTCTTCTGGAGGAATATTATTTTTTTCCAAGAATTCTCGAGTGATTTTAAAATTTTCTGCTTTCATTGTTTTAGCTATTCCATCTAGAAACATTTGGAGAAAGTTTAACGAGTCTATAAATTTTAATTTT
>CAUHTR010004908.1:0-32516 GCA_959609185.1 Schmidtea polychroa | reverse complement strand
GCGAGTATTGAGTGAATACTAATATTATTATAAAGCATTACAAGTGTTACAAGTGTATCAAAGACAGTGAAATACGTTTCACATTTGAAGCGTGTAGTTGGATCATCAATCCTTTCATCTCTGTTAAGTTCACCTGCCATGCGTTTCTTTTTTGCAACTCGCTTTTCTTTAAATTCTGTTTCAACATCTAGTAAGGAACAATTTTTGATAATAAATGATTTTACAGCAACATTTAGACTTTCAAAAGCTTTATCACTTCTCATATCAGCAAACTTATTTCTGGCAACATAAATCAATTGTTTTGCAAACGCAATGTCAATGTCCTTTCGTTGCAAATAGTTTGATAACACAAAGATATTATCTAACAGCTTTTGTAGAAATAGCATTAGAAAAACAAAAGAATATATTGTTATCAAAATAGATAGTCCCATAGCTTCTGGTCTGACACTTCCTTTGTGTTCTTTTGATTCCCCAAAATTCATATCTTCTAGAGTAGATATAATAGCGGAGAATGATCCAACAACTGCATCAACTGCATGCTTCCGGCTTGCCAATCTTGTATCAGAAAGTCGTTTTAGAGTATCTACTGTCGATTCATATCGAGACTTCTGATGTTCTTCGAGAATATGTAGTCGTGGTAGACTTGATGTAAGGAAAGTATACAACTTTTCTGTTGTACCAAAAAACAACTGAACATCACTGTTAAGAGACATTGCTTCAATAGTCACCAAATTCAATGCATGAGAACAACAGTGAACAAAGATGGCATTTGGTGAAAGTGTCTTTATCTTAGTTTGAAGACCATTTTTAATCCCAAACATAACAGAGGCACCATCATATGCCTGTCCTCTACAAAGTGTAATGTCAATGTTTCGCTTTTGTAACTCTGTTAATAATATATTAGAAAATGCTGCAGCATTACTGTTTTCCAACGTGTAGAAGCCTATAAATCGTTCAACAACTTGTCCTGATTTTAATACTAATCTTAAAGAAACTGACATCTGATCAACTCTGGATATATCAATTGTTGAATCAACAATTAGAGAAAAGAATTGTGCAGACCTAACTTCATTATCAATATTTGCGGATAATTCTGAGCCAAGTGATTGAATTAGGTCATTTTGTACATCATGACATAAATAAAGTTCATTTTTCTTTTCAAACTTTAGATGATTGTCCAAAGTGGAATCATATTTAGCCAATAAAAATAGCAATTCACGAAAATTTCCAGTATTACTACACCTGTCAGAGCCAGAATGTTCTCTGTGTCCTCTAAATGACAAACCTTGTTTTGCTAAAAACAACGTTGCATCTACCATTCGTTTCAAAACTTCTCTATTTTTTTCCACCTGATAACGCTCCTGACTAATCAAACCAGATATCACAGTTTTATCATTTGAAATGCGATATTTAGCCAGAAAATATTGACATATTGCACTTTGATGTTGATTGGAAGTTTCATGTTTAACGATTTTTTCCATGCCTTTTTTCCAGTTATAAACTCCAAAATTTGGGTCGGACCATTCCTTGCTATAATTTTCAGTTTTACAATCAGCGAATAACCAGCAAGCTTGGCAATGCATTTTTTGATTTGTTGGTGAATAGACAAGTCAATTTCTTTCCTCCTTCATACTACCTTTTCCAAAACATTTTGTGTACCAAGAAATTTGAAACTTGCGCCGCAATTCATCTGTAGGAAATTGAAATGGTTCATTGAGTCCAGGTTGACATGGTCCGATTTCAAACAATTTTCGTATCAATTTCGAGCTTATGCTCGTATTAATGTAGAGTCCTGGATCTGTAAGAAAGTCTGAGCAGCTGTATGCTGCAGTGATAGTAGAATACATTTCAATCCATTTAGCTTTCCAAATCAAAGATATATTAAATTGTCAGTGTCAGTGATCGGATTAATCCTAATGCTTCTACACATTCATAAAAATTATCTTTTGGGGGCGCCAATTAGGATTCAACAGGGGCGTGGAGGGGCGACTCGCCCCCCCCCCCACGCCTATAGCTAAATCCGCCACTGGGCATCAGCAGGTGCAAAGCACCGCTAATAGTACAAAAATAATAAAAATTATCAAAATAAAACCCAACTCAGAACACTTTAATAAATTCGAAAAGGTTTCATTCAATATTGTTAATTAAATTTTAGTTTGATCTGTGTCGGTCTCAACACTTGCTATTCGTATTTTTATTTTATGTTTGTGTCGGGATATAAATATCATTCCCTTGGAATAGATCAATTTTTATTTAATTTGGAATATTTATAAATTTTTGCTTTTAATCTATTTGACTTTTTGCACATTCAAATTGCTTTTGCGCTATTTTAGTCGAACGCCAACAAATGTATGTTGAGATAAAACTGGTGATGAATATCAGTTTAGAATCTATAAATTAGGGTCATTTAGTTGGATGTTTTAGATCTCCATGAGGGTTTTAACTCACCAATTTTTTTTATGCGCCAAAGATCAGCGCTTCCATATTTACCGAAAGTACACATAATAAAAAACGAGAAACAAAGGATAGCCAATCGATACACTGAAGAAAACGAGAGCTTTAAACAGCAATCAAATTTCAATAAAATCCTACAGAGAAACGGATATCAAGGTGAGAACATTGAAAGAATGAATTCTACCCCAAAAAGAAGAAGAAATATTTCTATCTTAATATCCCATTCATCAGTGACATACTCGACTTCAAGATCCTGAAAGAACTTAAACGCACCGGTCTTTCAATTCGGTTAGCACATAAATATTGGACATTGAGAAAAACTCTGGCAAACAACACAAATAGAGAAAACAATTGCACAATGAAAAACTGCCAGACACCGAAAGATATGTACTTAAGAAAAAACATCGTCTATTTCATCACATGCAATGTATGCAAGGAAATCTACATCGGAAGCTCACTCAAGAACTTGCCCCAAAATGTTAAAGAACATGTAGATCCTGGTGGAAAATCCTCGGTAAACAAAGTTCTCCAAAAATGTCAACCAAGGAAGTAAAGTAAAAATATTTCAATCGAAATCGTAGCCAATGAAAACATCCAAAAAATGTCAGATTCAAAGAAGCAATTCTCATTATAAACAGACGGCCAACAATCAACACTAGAGAAGAAATCAATTTGATCTGTTGTCATTGACCTTGAGAATAACTGATAATAAAAAAAATAATAATTAAAATAATATAGAAATTTTAGGGAATATACTTTCAAAAGAAAGTAATAAAAATCAAAATTGATACATTTATTAAAATATTTAACTGACGTATGTAAATTGTTATTGGAAACTTTGTCTTATAAATATTTTATTATTTTTTATTTTTTTTATTAAAATGGGCTTTTATGAGCTAATTATAGAAGATTTAAAAATTTTGGTTGGTGTTCTATTTTGAAACTGAATGGATGTTTAATTTAAAATTTTTAAAAATTCTGTAGAAAAAGAAAGCATATCATTATATTTTATTTTTAACCAATGAGAAGTAAGAAAAAATGAAATAAAAGAAAAATCGAGATGTATTTTCGGGAAAGGGAATGCTAAATTCTAGGAGATTGACAAGGACTAACTTATAATCGAAAAAACATTTTTCATTAAATACATTATTCGCAGCAAAAGGCTGAAATTATCTTTTAATTGCTTTAAATAATAAATGCTGTTGCCAAGAAATCATCATTTATATTATTATTTATCTTATAATTATTTATTTATATAATTATTTTTTTTATTATTTATTATTTTTTTAATTTTCATTTTTGATAATATTATTATTAAAATGACACTGTAGTGTGGTGTTAATTTACTGATTGTAACTTTTAATTTTAATTACGATTTGCAATCGTTATTTTTTATTGGGGCTTACTCTTCGCAAACAAATAATGGAATTATATAGAGTAATTCTCTATAGTAATAAATTTGTTTAGAGCAAGGCTGTCCAACTACCGGCCCACGGGCCGTATACGTCCCCCAAATTATTTGTAAGGCCCGCGAGTACATTTTACTATGAATAAATTTATGTTACTAAATTATTATTATTAATATTAAAATTATTTTTTTATGTGAAAATTTAAATCTAATTTGAATTTAAAGTAGGAGTTATTTAGTTTGCGTAATTTCACTTAATCTGGCTGAATACAGCAGCAATGTGTTTAACGTCTGATGATGATTGGATCAACGTTGACGCCACATATTATATTTGTGGTTGGTTGTTGTTTATCTATGGTTGGCGCACGTGATTCGCACACTACCCTCCGCTATTTGTTTGATTCATGCAATGTTGCGAGTGCAGTCTTGTCTAGAATTTGTTGAGGGGTGACTGTGTTAAAATATTATTAACTTAATTTCATGTTTATTTATTAATTAAAGTAATTATCGAATATGAGAGCTACTAATAAAAGAAAAATAGACCTCGAAAATCGAGAATTTCAAGATAGCTGGGAGAGAGATTATTTATTTATTCTGGAAGAAAATGGTAAACCACAGTGTTTGGAATGTTTACAAATTATAGCTATGTGTAAAGAATATATCTTGAAGCGCATTATCTTGCCATGCACGAAAAAGTATCATTCGGACACGCGAAACATGAAAATACCACTAGTGAAAAATTAAAAAAGCAGCTGGATTATCAACGAATTACTTTAATCAAGAACCAAAATTTCTATAAGCATCTGTAGCTGCATCGTTTGAAGTTTGTTTAGAAATAGTAAATGCCAAGAAGCCATTTTTGGATGGAGAATTAATTAAAAAATGTGCCATGAAAATAGCTCAAGCATTTAATGACAACGAATGGTAAGAAAATTTCAAACAGTGTGACTTTTTCACCAGACTGTAAGCCGACGTGTAAACGAGATTAGCATGCATGTCACTAATAAATTAGAAAACCTAATCAATAGTTGCTGCTGTTTTTCGGTAGCATTGGATGAAAGCGCAGACATTTCCGATACAAGTCAAATGCTTATCTTTATAAAAACTGTAAATTAAAACTATAATTATTCAGAAGAACTTTTAAAATTACTATCATTACACGGAACAACAAAAGGTGAAGATATTTACAAACAATTAAAATGTGCAGTAGAGCAGTATGGCTGATTTAACAAGTGCACTGTTATTTTAACCGATGGTGCTAGAGCTATAACGAGCAAAAATATTGGGCTCGCGGGACTTTTGCAAAAAGAAGGAATAACATGTTGTATGTTACACTGTATTATCCACCAGGAGGCATTATGTGGTTTACCCCTATAACTAAAAAACGTAATGGGCAAGGTTTGCAAAATTACTAATTTATTTCGCGGCGGAAATTGTTCTCTTACAAACCGAAAATTTAAAACATTTTTGAATGAATTGGAAACTTAGTATGAAGATCGTTCGTTGGTTAAGTGCTAGAAAGTGCTTGAGGAGATATCTTTACACTTTGAAAAGAAGTTCATCTTTTTCTCACAGAAATTGCCGTCGATGAAAATTTGATATAAAATTTAGTTGATAAAATTTTATTTATTACTTGCTTTCCTAACGGACATTGCTAGTTATTTAAATATATTGAATAAATCCTTGCAAGGAACAAGATCAAAATGTGTGTTGCCTTTATAAATATGTTACTGGATTTAGAAACAAATTAAAATTGTTAAGGTTTAATTTGGCGCAAAAGAATTTATTTCATTTTGAATCTTGCAAAGAGATCTATGAAAAAATGAAAGAATGTAATATAGAAGCAAATTTTAAAATATTTTTACCAAAATTGGATATACATAGAGAAATTACAAATAAAAAATCGATAAAAGAATTGAAAATTAAAAATTTTAAAATAGCAAACTAGAAACGAAATTATTAATGATAATTCAGGTTACAATCATATCATGTCTTTGCATTTATTTTTAGTAAGTCAGAGGTTGATTATGTGGATTTTATGTGATAATGAGTAAATTAGAATTAGTATATTTATAAGTTATGACTAACGTATACCCAAGGGTTCATTAGACGAATTTGATACACCAACACTCTTGGAACTCCTACATTGATATTGTTAGACACTGAGGCGGCCCCATTAATTGGAAATATAAAAGTAAAACATCTGTTGAATGTTAAGCGTAATCCCATTAGACATTTGTCCTAACTGATCACTGCAAGGAGATGCCAAATAAATAACAAGTCAGCATCCAAGCAAAAGAAGGAAACTTAAAACCTATATCAAAGACAAATCCCAAATCCCGACTCAATACAATAACAATTTAAACAGAAAATCCGTCTCTGTATATTTATCAGACATATTTATTAATATTCTATCGGTGTAACTATTTATACTTAATTTATTTCATTTTTATTTCACTTTTATGAGTGTAATTTATTTTAAAGTGTAAAAATGCATAAATCTTTGGTTTTAGAAATGCACCCGGATTAAGAGGTGAACAATATTTCCATATTGAAAACATCTTATAAACCTGAGCATTATTTTGTGCAAAGACTGATTTTAGGCTCAAGTCAGAAAATGTGACGAAATGTATTGGCACACAACATGCATACCCAGCACGAAGTAAACTTAAAGTAAAAAATATTAAAACACCAATTAAACAAAAGTAATAGAGCACACAATACACAAAAATAATAAACCCAAATTAAAAAGAAAAATAGTTTCATAAAGCCAATGAATGAAGTATCTATTTAACACAAAAAGTTTTCGACCCTTGGTTAAGGACGTATAAATGAATTTCAAAACTGGCTGAGTGTTCAATATTTTAAAAACAATTTTTTTTAATTAATTTTTAATAATTATAAATTTGACAGATCGCAATGAAATTAATAAAAATAAATATTTTAGAATTGAAGAAAATAAATATCATATAAATGTTTGTTTAGCATGATCAATACTCAATGGCAATGGTAAACAAGTGAATACAAAACACTTATTGATTAATTTTTGTGAGGGCAATTATCTACAGAATTTCAATTAATTATTTCCCGGGAATTCTATGTAAATATTTTAGGGTTTCCAAATTGTTTTAATTTGTTTATTCTAGATAGAAGCTCAAAATATTCCCTCTCTTATCTGATCTATCGGGACTCACTGCGCATTGGATTTCCCATGGGTTCGGGCTTTCGATTACAGATTAATTAATTTGTTTTTCCGCATTAACTTTCCCTGGTAAAACCTTATTAAATTTTCATTATAATTTCTGAACTCGTTTATTAATTTGGCGTTCAGCAATACCCGATATCACCGTTCAATATTGATTTTTTGTAAGTTTTAATTAATTTTACCTTTTATTGATTTTACCAATAAATTTATGCCTTCTTTTATATATAATTATTTTTGGTTTTTGTACTAAACCTTTAATTAAGATTCGTCCTCAATTATTAATTATTTATTAAAATGGTAGAGTACTCTCAATACCATATTGACAATTAATAATAATAATAATAATTGGCATTCCTTTGCCTTTAATACAAAATAATAATAATTTATTAATTGGCACTTTTGCCTTATACCAATAATAATAATAATAATGAAATAACAATACTAATAATGATAATAATAGTAATAGCAATAACAATAATAATAACAGTAATAATAATAATTATTAGATGTTTGATTTCTTAAATTAATAACATTCATAATATTTCAAAAACAAAACTATATTTTTAAAAACAACACAAAATCTCTCTTAGTTAAACAATCTCTGTTTTTAGCTTTGAGGATATTTTTGCAAGCATGAGTAGGAAATAAGGAATATTAGAACACAAGCATTCAATAAATATTTTATATTTTAATTTTCAATCATTCTTAAATATATTTAATTTATTATTTTAATTTAAAATTTTATTATCTACTTTTATTATATAATTTAAATCTATTTAAAACTGGAAATTAAATACTAATTCTATTTAATTACATTCACACCGATTATATTCAGGACATTATGCGACATTGATTTGATAATTTTATTTGTTGGTTTCATCTTTGCTGTTTCCTCCCTTGTGAACAATTTATCTGACACAATATTATAACTAGAAATTGAATCTAGAGAGGTTGCTTGCCTCTGTTTTCTATTGTCGTCAACGCATAATTACATAGTATGTTTTTCCGTTCAATTTTCCGTTCAATTTCAGCACTCGCCGGTTCCATCTTTCCTTCTTCGAGTTTAATATGTTCAACTGGTTTCATTCCTTTTAGCCTTTCACTTGGATATACTGGTGCTATTGGAAGGAATGCAGGCGTGTACCATTTTGAAAGAGTGTCAATTCCTCTAAGTTTTGGCATCGGTTCTAGTAGATACCGTGACTCTGTTTTCACCAAGCTTTTCATTATTTCTTTTCTAAAATACTTTTGCTCATTTCTGCCACTATCATTGTTGTCGTTATTGCTATTATTTCTGTCCTTCGATTCACACAAAGATTCTTCACTCTTTTTATCGGTTTTTAACTCTTCTCTTACACTCACCATTTCTTTATATTTAGGATGAGTAAAAAAAATCTCGCTATGAACGGAATACAACCGATAATTATTTTCCATGACCATCCGGATATTACATATATTCTAATAACAGATAAAATTTGAGATACCTTTATTGTTACTGCGATCACATAGATGCCAATCAAACCAGTACACGCTTGTCCTAAGAACATAAATTTTCCCCAAATCTTTTCCATCGTTTTGTACGTTGCTTTTTTGAAAGTGATCCAGTGTTAGTAGATATTCATAATTAATTTTACTCTCTCCGTTTGGCAATATTGTATCAATCATTTCTGAAATCACACATTCTTTCTTTGATTGGAAATAATAAATTTCTTTGTGCTTCTTCAATATCTTCGCTTGCATAGAAACCTAGTTGTGCCATTTTATTTAGAAATCTAAAGTTCACTAAATATTCTAGATTGATTAATTCCGATTTATCTGGAGTTCTCACTCCTCGGTAATCAGGTAAAAAGCTAATAATTAATTATATTTAAATATATTTCATTTAAACCATTATAATATTTTTTATTATGTTTGTTGCCTTTGTGGAGCTTCTTATCATACAAATATAATATGATTTTATTAGCAACATTGCAGTCTACCGGAACCGGAAGGGCAGAAAAACAACAAAACTGTACAGTCTGCACTTGTTGTAAAGTTGTAGTCACTAATAATGTATGTACTTGGGACAATAGGGTGTTTTTATTTTTCAATTTTAAAATATTGGCACACAATCTAAAAAAGGTTCCCCACCCCTGTTGTAGTGTTTCGCAAGATATTTAAGAATTAATTGAATGTTATTAATACTTGATCGATTTTAGATTTTTAGTAACTGAAATCAATTAATCAATTCTTAATAAGAATAAATAAGTAATTAATTAAATTCATTATCCAGAAAATAAATATATTCCTTAAAAGTTAAACATGGATCGGAAGAAAAAAAGCGGACATTGGTGCCGCACAGAACGACTTGCTAAGGAAAAAAGTGAGGAAAACAATACTTTGGTTTACAAAACTGGCTTAAAACGAGCAACTCAAAATCTGAAAGTGACAATGACAGTCGCAAAGCTGAAATTTGTCAATTTGTCAAGGGCGCCAAAAATTAATTAGCCAAGGGCGTCGAAAACCCAGTTACGCCTCTGCACTTGCATTTCCTTATCAATTTATAAAAAGAAAATTAATAATAATAATAATTAATTAAAGGCATCAACGAGACATCACGAATAACATTTGTGTACAATGACAGTAATCAAGACACTTTTGTGCATTTATATTCCTTTAAGTAAATACAGTGTCAAAAAGCAATCTGAATGATCATTATTAGACACGAAATGTGAGCGAAAACATTTAAAAGGGTAATAAAAATCTATGAGCACATTGATTGACGAGTGCTATTCGTATAAATACCAGTCCAGAAGGTTTTGCGTTTCAAAAGAATTTCAAAGTTAAAAATGAAAATAAAAATCTAATATACAAATTGCCTCCTGAATTCTGGCACTGCAATTTATACGCTCATAAAGGTATACACAGAGCCGGCTCAGAGGTCGGGACTTCGGAGATTTTCACCGAGGTCCCATGTTTTCATATTTCTGACAATTATTAATAGCTAGTGCAAGTTTTTGACACCAAATGCAACTCCATTAGATTGCCTGAAACAATATTGCAAAGATAATATAGACGATGTATACCGAAATACATATATAGCATTAAGAATTATGTTAACAACGCCTCTTTCAGTATATTCCGCTGAACGCAGTTTTTCCAAATTAAAGTTAATTAAAAATTATCTAAGATCAACAATGCAACAAGATAGGTTAGAGGGAGTGGCTATGTGGTCTATAGAGCGGGAAATAACAAAACAGATAAACTTTGTTGATATTATCGAGGAATTAGCAGTAAAAGAATTTTGTACGATATAAGAATAAAAAATATTATGTTTATGTATGTATATTATTGAATATATTGATGAAATAAATATTTCGTTAAATAAATTGATAAAATTCATGTATCATTTCTTCATTTTTGGCATATAATATTTTCCCGATAAAAAAAAATAAAAAATAAAAAATAAATAAATAAATAAATAAAAATAAAAAGTAAAATTCGGATGGAGGGACCCTTAGCTTTTTTATATATAGAGAGATATCTAAAATATCAAATTTAATTATTACTTGAACAAATTAAAATTAAATATATATGTATGTATGTGTGACGGAGAGTGTATGGGAAAAGAATAAAAAAAACGCATTTAGAAACTCGATTAAAAATGTTAGATTATGCACTGAAATTCGAATTATATAATGAAGCTTTTGAAGCAGTAGAAGATGTTTGGAATTTATTAAATACTTCAAATATCTCAGCAAAATCAAGAATTTTGACAGAATATTATTTGAAAACATCAAATGTGTGTTTTTTATTTGGAACATATTTATTTGATGCAGCTGCTTTTCATAAATATTTTTTTTTATAATAGAGAAAACAAAAAAATATGTCTCTAACTGACCTTGAGAAATATGCTCAACATGTGATTATTAAAACTTTGGCTGTTCCGTTACCAAATAACAGAGAGCCAGTTGATCCATTGCTAGAATCTGGAGATATCACGAATCCAGTTAAACAAAAAATATTTATCTATGTTATTGAATCTTCCAAATCCTCAGACTAGAGCAAGCTTAATCAAAGACATTCAAACCAATCATATTTCTAATTTAGTAAGCCCTGAAATAAGAAATTTCTTTAAAATTCTCGAATCAGGTTATATTAATCAGGTTAATCAGGTTATTTTAAATTTCCTCGTCCTTTGTCCAAAAATTAAATTGATTGGTTCAAACACCGAGAAAACAATAAAAATGATTTTCAAAATTAAAACAACCAAAATTCCAGAAATCAAGATAAGAAAAAAACTTAAGAGTCGAAAAAATAAAAATAAAAATAGAATAAAGAAACAAATATAAATATATTTTTAAGATCAGATAAAATTCTTATCAAAAAGTGCATGGGAGGCAAAATTATGAAAGGAAATTGTGCAATGGAATAGACAGATTGCAAATTTGCAATTCAACAATTTTTAGGATGATATGCAAATTTTGAGGGGGCCCTGTTATACTATCAGTGACAGTATGGACAAATACGAGATCTCTTCGAGGAAATCTGACTATCCCGGGTGGAAAGGTTTTCGCCTGGCTAAATGTAAACAGTAAATGGCAAATTATCAATGCAAACAGCCCGATGTTAAATTGTGAAAAGGAATTAAATAATGGGTCCCCACAATATAAATTATTTTTATATATTATAAAATTATAGAAAGAATTAATTATAAAATATGAAATATATAGTTATTTAAAATCAAGGGATGCATGGGGGCTCTTGGGATACATGGTTTGCATGGGACTCGTGGAGTGCGTGGGATGCATGGGGACGCATGGGATGTATGGGGCGCATGGGGCGCATGGGATGCATGAGGGCACTTGGGATGCATGAGATGCATAAGCCAATAAATTTTTTCATTTTACTTAGTTCCGTGAATTTATACAATTTATAATTTTTGTTTTTGCGGGTCAGTGAAACGTTTACGTTCTGAAACAAAGGCGAACGTTGATCAACAATAATTATTGTCATAATAAATGTAATTTGGTTTTCAGTTGAGAGTAAGTTGAGGCAGAATGACGACATGAAGCCTTTGAATCGTTCACAGGAAACCAGGATAACCAAGGGGGGAACTCTATACCAAGAAATGAGTATAGATTAGGACAAATGAAATAGATTTCCATCGCAAATATGGACGAATGTCATTTCATAACGGTGGCGTCAACATTCAGGGAGTTCGGATCGGGTTTATTTAGTTTTGTCTATCTTTGTTTCTAATTTCTGTGAAGTAAATAACAATTGATAACATCATAGATTTGATGCTTCTACTTATTAATTATATAGATGATATACACATAATATGCAATAGATTGCATTACACATGTGAAGGAATGTGAATGGATACCCGGATGTAGTCAGATCTACTCATGGCGGTCAGGCGAAAAGGTTCGAGTGAGGCCAGTAGAATCTTGTGCTCAGAAATTGGAAATGGAAAGGGGAGGCAGAGATTACTTAATAAAAGTCACAGGAGCATAAATAAGGTTGAGTTGACAAATCAGATGGAGGATGAATAGCTAAGCAAAGCAAATATTAAATGAAAGTTATATCTAGTAACAATCTGTAGAAATGGAGCTTCAAGGAAAGGCCATCAAACTAAAAGAGAGGAAGGAGTTATATTAGTAAGGATTGTTAGATTTTCGAAATAATTTGTTGATAAATTAGTGATTAGATGAACGCCATTTGGTTCCATTACAATAGAAACGAGTCATGTATATAGAATGTACCATTGCTATAGAACTGGGTCAAGTATATAGAACCGAACCATTGCCAAAGAACTGGGTAATGTATACAGAATCGAACCATTGCCATAGAACTCGGTCAAGTATATAGGACGTACCGTTGACACAGAACTGGGTCAAGTATATAAAACCTAACCATTGCCATAGAACTGGGTCAAGTATATAGGACGTACCGTTGCCATAGAACTGGGTCAAGTATATAGAACCGAACCATTGCCATAGAACTAGGTCATGTATATAACATATCCCATTTAGAAGTGCTACAACAGTAAAAATCAAAACAGCATTATATAATCACCACAAAAATATAAAAGTATAAATGAGAAATACCTTCATCAAAAGAAAATATACAAACTAACCGCACCATGAGATGATTAGGAGAGAGATTGAGAAAGCTTATCGACATTTTGCATTGAGATTCCTTCATTCCAGTGATTCCTTGGCTTCATAAATTGCCTTTCCTAATATCTCTAGAGAGCAGATATTGGAATAAGGAAATGACCTGGAACTGCTTGATGATATTTAGGCAGCAGCAAATTGCGCTTGTCATGCAAACCAATGACTCAGAAGTTACGCAACTAAATAAGACCATTTTGAATATAATAAAACAAACAATCAAATAAAACTTACAATTATCAACAATGGCAAACCTTTCTGGATAAATATGTGATATTTGTCACTGGCATTTCCCTTTTATATGAATTATCCAAATATAATGGAAACCCTGGAAACCGTTGCTGGGAGGTGAAATGTTACTATTATTGCGACATTTATTTTATTTGACAAATAATAAATTTGAGGATATTATATACATGCATTGTTTATAACGGATTAATTTTATTATTTTGTTTTAATCAATACTTTTGAGCTGATATTGGCAATTGGCTGAAGCAATTTTATTTCTAATAAAGTGCCGTTATATTCTATTGATTTGCACTTAATAATTATATTATAATAATTATAATTTTTATTATTATTATTATTGCTATTATTATTATTATTATTATTATTATTATTATTTTTATTATTATTATTATTATTATTATTATTATTATTATTATTATTATTATTATTATTATTATTATTATTATTATTATTATTATTATTATTATTATTATTATTATTATTATTATTATTATTATTATTATTATTATTATTATTATTATTATTATTATTAATATTATTATTATTATTATTATTAATATTATTATTATTATTATTATTATTATTATTATTATTATTATTATTATTATTAATATTATTATTATTATTATTATTAATATTATTATTATTATTATTATTATTATTATTATTATTATTATTATTATTATTATTATTATTATTATTATTATTATTATTATTATTATTATGCTCATGAACATTTATATATAAAGCCATATTATGCTCTTTTAAAAATTTGGGAATTTTTAATTATTCCCACATTCTCGCGTGGGAATTGTTATGGCAATGTTTTTCTTCAACGAAATTGTATCCATATTTTATTAATTAATTTAGATAATTTTTTTGATATTATACATAAGTAGATGGATGGGGCTCCGCTAAAACAGGACTCCACTGGATCACATACCCACCCCCCGTCAAAATTTCTTTTAAAAATAATATTTTTTGTAGAACAAAGACATATACATTTTTATTTTTTTTAATTTTCAATTACGTAATAACTTAATTTTGTTTAAATCGTTGATTACATAAGAATATTTTTGTTTTCATTACCGATTACGTAATAATTTAATTTTGTTTAAATCGTTGATTATATGATAATATTTTTGTTTTTGTTTTCATTATCGAACTTTAAAATATTGGTTAGGTAAGATTAAGTAAAATATTTCAATCAGACCTATATTATCGAGTCATATTTTTGACATTATGCCTAATATATGTTAGAGGCTTTGTGGAAGTAACTTACAATCACAATTTTTTTCGAATACTGTAAAATTTGGGTATTCAAAAGCCTTCACTTCATCATATTATCCTCAAAGTGATGGTCTGGTGGAAAGATTGTTTGGAACGGCTAAAAGTATGTGTTGGAAGAAAGGAAGAAAAAGGATTGGAGCATGATTCTACCAACCATAGAATTTGCGCTAAGAACCACTAAACAGAAAACCATAAAGCATTCCCCATATGAGATTGTATTCGGAAAGAAAGCAAGACTTCCAATCGGACCGACACGAGTACCGATACGACTATGTAGAACAACTACAGACAGATATACAGACAATTCAAGAGAAAGTTAGACGTATTACTGAAGAAAGTATAAAGAAAACTGCTGAAAGATATAATTTAAATTGATGGAATAAGGAAGCACGGATCGGAGACCTAGTTATGGTTAGAAACAAAGACAGAAAAGGTTTTGAAAGGAAATTCAGGAAATAATAAAGAAATGGACATTTATATTATATTAAGGAAGACAATAAGAAGAAATTTCAATCATATTAAAGTAATCAAGGACATAGGAAAGAAATTCGAGATAGAGAGTATTACAATAATATAGAAAACAATAATCCAAACAGCTCATCAGAAGCATACGTACCTGTAACAAAAAAAACATCAATGGCTGAAATTTTGGCAAAATTTGTCGCAATGGATGGACTTTCGGTATTGTAAAAAGTTCTTTCATACGAGAATCATTTTCACGGCAAGGCTACTCTCTACCAAAAAATAATAAAACTATAATGAAATTGGTTATTGAATTTTACAGCGAAAAAGGCAAGAGTTGGCCGAATATTTTCAAAGTATGATAAGAGAAAATAAAAAATTTAGTTTGAAGTTAGATGAGTGGTCGAGTAAAAGAAATCGGCGATATATTAATGTAAATTTACACGAAACTGATGAAAAACAGTATCATTTAGGACTAGTACGTATTTATGGCAGCTGTCCTGCTGAAAAAGCAGTAGAGCTAGTTGAAAAAACACTAAATGAATTCAGCTTAATTTTAGTCACATTGTTGGATATACAACAGACGGAGCCGCGCTAATATTAAAGTTTGTTCGTTTAATTCCGGTAATTCTTCATCAACTATGCTACAACCACGGAGTTCACTTAGCAGTTATAAATGTTCTGTGTGTAAAATCTTTTGAATTTATAGTAATGGAAAACACGAGTGAAGATTTTTATGGCAGTAAAACTAATGATTCCATTGGAATTGAAAGTGATGATGAAAAAGACATCTCCAACAATGTCAACCAAGGAAGGAAAGAAAAAAATATTTCAATCAAAATCTCAGCCAATAGAAATGTTAAGATCGAAAAACGGGGACTACAGATCTTAACACAAATGACTCCAATAAATTAATTAAAATAAATAAATAAAAATAAATATAAATATGTTATATTTAATGTGGTTGCGCGTGTAAGTTTAAATCACTGAATTAAAAACAAACTCCTTTCTCTTTTTATAAAAATATATTTAATAATTTACAAAAGTTGCTTTACAATTAATGTGCAAAGAATACAAGAGAACGGATTTATTAATCCTTACTGTTTACCACAGCCTGCAAGAAATCGATGGCTCCTGTGTAGCACAACGATCGCAATGTAACTAATAGAGTTGGGCAAGCAAGAGGGAATGATTTTGAGGCTCCCAGGGAACACTAAAGTAAAAGATCTATACTTTGTGTTCGCTTAATTTTAAATATTCAACAGGATACTAATTTATCCCTTGACAATATAATTTATCTAAATTGCTAAACACTGTTGTAGACCAATTTTCTTTACAATTCCGTGACCACAATATTCTTGGCTCTTGACTAATTTCTTATTTCTTCTCCCTCTGAACTAATTTGATGATCAATTTATAGTAGAATTTCTCCGTTGATATTGATTTGAAATTGAAGCCGGAATTTCTTCGTGTGTGAGCTATTGTTTATATCCAATTTAAACAACTCAGAGTTGCGTTGAAATTAATTAAAATAAACACAGTGATTCTTTAATCACAACAATCAACTAATTTAATCGTCCAGACTATTTCTTTTCAATTTATCGTCTCTCACTCTGAATTACGTTGTAAATTCTTCTCAATGTTTCTCGTCCTCAAATTATCGTCAATTTTATCGTCCTACTTTCTTGTCAGTTTTCTCGTCCCTTGGTTCTCGTTTTGAACCAGTATTTATATTATATTTTAATTATTTATTATATTAATAGCAATTTTATAATTACTATATATAGTAATAGTATTATCAAATATTCCTATATACTACTTAATTCTATTAATAGTAACTAATAAAACCTGTCTTTTATTTTTGGTAATACTTTATTATTTTTATTTATACTATTTCTAATTTTAGTAATTTTTATTTATTTTGTCAACAAGGCTCCAGGCCTATCCCTAACAGAAACATCCAAAATAAATGTCATATATAAGGAATCAATTCTCATTATAAACAGACGGCCAACAATCAACACTAAAGAAGAGGTCAATGAAATCATAAGTTTGATTTGTTGTTTTTGACCTTGAAAAAAGCTTTTAAAAAATTAAATTAAATATTAAAAAATAATAATTTAAAATAATATAGAAAAATAGATAAAATATAATTTTAGGATTTAAAAATCAAAATAGAAACATTTTTAAAAATATTTAAATTGCGTATATAAATAATTATTGGAAACTATATTTTATAAATATTTTAAGACAGTATTTATTAGAATAGGTTTCTATGAGTAAATTATAGAATCTTTAAAAATTAAAAAATTTTTCAAAGTGAGTCGTTTTGAATTTTAAAGGATATTTAATTAAAAAAAAATTTTAAATTTTAAATTCTTCAGAAAAAATGTTTATTATTATTTTTAACCAATGAGAAGTAAGAAAAAGGAAATAAAAGAGAAACTCAAAAAGCATTTTGGAAAATAAAAGAAGCTAAATTCCATCAAATTGAAAAGGGCTATCTCACAGTAGAAATTTTTTCATTAAATACATTATTCGCAGCAAAATGCTTAAATTATCACTTAATTGTTTTAAATAATAAATGCTGCTACCAAGAAATCATCACTTTATAGTAATAATAATAATAATAATAATAATAATAATAATAATAATAATAATAATAATAATAATAATAATAATAATAATAATAATAATAATAATAATAATAATAATAAATTATAATTATTATAATAATAATAAAATAATAATAATAATAATAATAATAATAATAATATTAATAAATTATAATTATTATAATATAATTATTAAGTGCAAATCAATAAAATATATCGGCACTTTATTAGAAATAAAATTGCTTCATACAAATGCATGTTTAAAGCCCAAAAGTATTGATTAAAACAAAATAATAAAATTAATCGGTTATAAACAATGCATGTATATAAGATCCTCAAATTTATTATTTGTCAAATAAAATAAATGTCACAAAAATAGTAACATTTCACCTCCTAGCAACGGTTTCCAGGGCTGTAATGTTGATCATTTTACATAGATAATTTATATAATGGGGTAATGCCAGTGACAAATATCACATATTTATCCAGAAAGGTTTGCCATTGTTGCTAATTGTAAGTTTTATTTGATTGTTTGTTTTATTGTATTCAAAATGGTGTTATTTAGTTGCGTAACTTCTGAGTCATTGGTTTGCATGACAAGCGCAATTTGCTGCTGCCTAAATATCATCAAGCAGTTCCAGGTCATTTCCTTATTCCAATATCTGCTCTCTAGAGATATTAGGAAAGGCAATTTATGAAGCCAATAGAGGAATCTCAATGCAAAATGTCGGTAAGCTTTCTCAATCTCTCTCCTAATCATCTCAAAGTGTGGTTAGTTTTTATATTTTCTTTTGATGAAGGTATTTCTCATTTATACTTTTATATTTTTGTGGTGACTATATAATGCTGTTTTGATTTTTTACTGTTGAAGGCTTCTTCTAAATTACAATTCTAAATGGAGAATGTTATATATCTGACCCAGTTCTATAGTAATAGTTTGGTTCTATATATTTGACCAAGTCCAATGGCAATAGAACTAAATGACGTTCATCTATTCACATATTCATCACCAAATTATTTCGACATTCTAACAATTCTTACTAATATTACTCCTTACTCTCTTTTTCTCTGATGACCATTCTTTGAAGTTCCATTTTCTACAGATTTTTTCTTGTGTTTACTTTCATTTAATATTTGCTTCGCGAAGCAATCAATCCTTCTACTCATTTGTCTAGTCAAAATTCTTTAGGCTCCTGTGTCATTCATTAAGTAATCTATACCTCCATAGAAAATTAAAAACAAAAATGTTTGGCTAAAAAGAGAAAAAAAACATTTTCGAGGTTCTTCAAAAAAATTAGGTTTTTAGATAATTGTTTTACTTTATCAAATATTTGCGGTAAAATGAATCGAAAATTATTTATTGTACTTGAAGGATTGGACAAATCTGGAAAGACTACACAGGTTGAAAAACTTCGAGAATATTTCTTAAATCAGAAGGTGAAAGTCAATGTAATAAAATTCCCAGATCGGACAACTGAAATAGGGAAACTGATAGATTCTTATTTGAGAAATGAAACAAATATTGCTGATCAAGCTATTCACCTATTATTTACAGCTAACCGATGGGAAAATGTTGATAAGATTAATTCCATGTTGGCAAGGAATGAAGTGGTCATTTGTGATCGATATTCATTTTCTGGAATTGCTTACTCCGCAGCTAAGGTTACAGTCGATATGAAATGGTGTCAAAGTGTTGAAATTAATCTCCCGCGACCGGATATTATATTCTTTATGGACATTGGTTTAGATAAAAGTATTATGCGACAAGGATTTGGAGATGAGAGGTATGAACAGAGAGAATTTCAAGTAAATTATTTATGATTTTTTAATTTAAATTGTTTAGAATCGTGTTAAAGAAAACTTTAATATATTAATTGAGGAGAATCCTTATAAGGATAATTGGAAGGTGATTAATGCCGATCAAACTCCTTCTCAAGTACAAAAAGATATCTTAAATGTTGTAAAGGATTTATATAAATTATAATAAATTTTGGTTGTCTTATTTTCTATTGATTCTATCTACTGACAAATTGACAGTTGCCCAGCACGATGACAAATATTTATGTTTATATGGACAATTAGAAATAAAATTCCGTAACTTATCGAAAAAAATATTTTAATCGCGATTTGAAATGTGTAATTATTTATCTAAATTCATTTTACTGATATTGTTGTAACTATCTGAATATTTCACATAATTTACAAAACTGATTGGATAAATATTCCCATTGTATATAATCATCCAATTAGAGAACCCAGAGAGATGATTGGTCTAATATAATTGACCGAATATTTCATTTCAATTGAACAAAACCACAAATAGTCGATAATTATAACATTTCAAATACATTATTCAATCAATTAAAACAAAAATACATTTTATTAATGAAATTATTCCTTTATTTTAGCAATAATCTTTAAATAATCTGGCAAATCTGATGCACTCGGATCAACTTTTGCTAATTTTGGATTGATTTTTCGACGTGACCTCTTCGGTTTCGGTCTAACTGAATCTGCATCACTGTCCGATTGAGAGGAACATCTCAAATTGCTTTTGGCTGCATCCTTTCTCGGCTTTTTACATTTCGGTGGTCGAGGCGGTGGATTCAGATGAGAGTCTAGCACTAGATTTGATATGTCGCACGCGACTGGACTGGCTGAATATCATAAGTTTAACAAATCCTCAAACCCTTGCAAATGTTACCTAATATTAAATATATGAGATTTGAATTGAGTTTCTCTTCGACTTTGAATTTTTTCTAGATGAGAAACATGAGGATTTTCAGAGATAATTCTATTCCAATAAGTAATTATTCAAGAGAAAATTATTTAATTATAATCTATTTTATTCCCATGATAAATTTTATCCCACAAACTGACAGTTTTATTCCTAATTTTATATATAGCATTTTCACGTTAAATTAGACACTTACGAATTTGAATTGGACACTTTAAAAGTTAAATTGGACACTAGTTATAAAACTGTAAAAGACGTGAATTTATATTTCAAATAAGACGACTTTAATCAAACATGATCTTTCAAATTTTAAATCGCTCTCCTGCCACTGCTTTTGAAATGTTATTCATCATATGCATAACATATCCACAACAATCACCCGGGTTAATATTGATCAAGCCATTACAGATAATATCCCGTAGATTTACAATATCCACATTCGATGATAAAATATTCTTGACGAAACTCTTCAACTTACTCCATGCATTTTCGATGGGATTCAGCATGCATGAATAGGGTGAGAGAAATTTCAATACAAATCCGGTATCGGTAAAGATGTTTCGTATATAATCAGTTTTATGAATTTGAGCATTATCTAAAACTATCCATGCACCATTGTAAATCTCATCGCGTTGAATAATCGCAATTAGCTCCATTAAAAAATCACCGAATATTGAACTTGTACAAGTACTGTCGTCAACAATGCGGCTATGAATAATTTTGTTTGAATTCATTGCTGCAATAACAGTTACATTTCGACCTCTCACTGTTGGCATCACGATATTTGCCCTTGTTCCAATTTTTGAGCGGGCGGTAGTTCGACGAATATGTAGATTAAAACCACATTCGTCTATAAAAATGCATTTCTCTTTCAGCGCGGGAGCATTTCGGGCAAAATCCAATCGTCTCTTTTCAATGGTTTCTGGTAAATTTACTCGTTCAAGTTCACGAGAAGCCTTTTTACATGTAATACGAAGCTTCTCAAGACATTTAGACACAGACGTGGTTTATAAAGACACTCCTTCGGCTTCAAGTTTGTTTTTTATCATTTTTAAAGTAGTTTGATTATGGTTCTCCACAAAAAATTCAATTCGGTCAAGTATATTATCCGTAATTTTTGTTTTATTGTTACCACCTCTTTTTGCTACAATAAAAGTTCCTTTACGCTTGTAGTTGTTTATTATCGTTCTCGCGGTGCTCTCATTAATTCTGCAAGCAGCTGCTGCTTCCCTTATTGTTTTCCCGTCCACTGTGACCATGCTTATTAGCACCATTTTAACGTCCCGGGTGGATTTGGCATACGATTTCTTTATAGGAGATTCGCGATTCTCATGCACATCCGCACCATCAATTTCAGTTTCTTCAATGTTTGATTCGTCTGAAAATTCATAATATCGGCCATTTGACATGATTAATGATTTCAAACGATTATATATATTTGGGCGGGAATTTAGTTGCTATGTTCTGTATATAAAGTATTTCTATAAAAACACATATATTAAATAGTAGGGGTGTTATAACTAATGTCCAATTCAACTTTTAAAGTGTCCAATTCAAATTCGAAAGTGTCTAATTTAAAATGGAAAGTGTCTAATTTAACGCGAAAATGCTATATATAAATATAATAATCTATAATTATATCGATAATAAAAATTAATAATGTTAATCGATAACTTAATATTGCTATTTCAATATTTCGTTCCTAATTAATTCATGAAAATATTATTATTATTATGCAACAATTATAGATATTGATAGGACAAATTCTATCATTTTATTCCCCATTGTGCTTGTGTACTTCCTCCAATATTGTAGGGTCCCATTTTATTCCCTATCAATTATGATTAATGTTTTGGTTGACTTTGAATGTTTTAAGTTTATATTAAAATTATAAATTTTATTCTGAAAAAATCCAAAATAATTAATTGACAATAAATAAACATAATCAAAATGCCAGAATATGATGGGACTATTTAGGCTTGGGATTCATAGTAACAAATATAATTTCAATAATTAAATTAATTCAAAAAATTGAAATTAATAATCAAATATTATTTAAAAATTATATTAATAAAAAGTCAATAGAAAATAAAATCAGTAAGATATAATTCAATATAAATATATCAAATATTTATTAAAACTAATTTATATTTTAATAACTAATTATTTATAAATAAATATTAATTAAAAATATAATATAATTTTCCAAATATTAATCTATATGATAATTATAAGTATTAATAAATTATTTTAAATATTAATTGATTTAAAATAGAAAACCAACTAATCAAATCAATAAATAAATAGAAAATGAAATCAACAAATCGATAAAAAATAAATCAATAAATCTAAAAAATCAATAGAAATAAAATCAATAACTCTAAAAATAAAATTAATAGAAAATAAATCAACAAATCGATAAAAAATTAACAAATCAATAAAACAAAGCTCACCTGCAGGTCTGCACGACTCCTGCCCTTGAAAATTGTCGACATGCGAGTAAAATCAGTTTTCACAGCCAAAAGAGCTTTATAGAAATTGCCCGTTTCCTCGGCATTCCAGCGCTTGCCTGAAAGGCGCCGTTTTATGTAACTGCGATAAGTCGATTTGAGGTCAGCAGCATTCTCGACGATTTCCTCCATTCCCTCGGTGTCGAATTGCATTTTTGTCTCGTCATCGTCATCGTCGATTACGATTTCTCCATTCAAATCGATTCGGAAATTCTTGGAATTCGTTTTGACCACCGATTTCTGTAGGTCACTGCAGCTGCTGCCGGTGCTGGTGCTGGTTGCGATTCCCTCAATTGCCATATTCTGATTGGGATTTCTAGCCCGCTTGCTTGGCCTCTCCTTCAATCGCGACTGCGGGGGAGGCAGCTGGGGATCATTATTGATCAGCTCTATCAGCGTCAATTGGCTCACATCTCGCTCGTCCCCATTTTGAATTGCTGAGTGCCGCTTCAATACGAACGATTTCCGGTTACGTTTCCTGCCACTGGCGCTGTTGCTATGGAGGTCAGCGGACGAGACCCGTGAAACACAGCTGGAATGCGTTGACAAATTATCATCTGTTTCTGATTGGGATCGATGGGCTGGCGATTCGCCGGGCAATTTTATTGGTTTTATCTGGAGATTTGAATAGAGGAAGGCTTGGATTGGTTACAAACGGAACGATGGCGTTTGATTGACCTGCGATGCAGATGTCGCTAAGATTGATCTGGATCTCTGTAAATGGTTTAGGGGGGACCACCGCAACAGTAGATTTGTTGATGGCATTTTTCCAGTTGAATTTCATTTTGGTCGTTACGGCTGGCGGGCTAAGGGGGTTAATCGACTGATCGGTTGTTGCGGGGCACTCTGGGGTCTGCTGTAGCAATTCAGAGGCAACTTTGGGGCTTTGTAACTGTTCTAGGATCACATAGGGGCTTTGTGAGTGTTCTGGTGTAACATTGGGGCTTTGTGAGGGTTCTTGGGTAACATTGGGGCTTTGTGGTGATTCAAGGGTGACATTGGTACTATCGGGGGATTTCGAGTGATTGTCACTCATGTCAATCGATTTCTTGGATAATCTGGGGCTTTTCCTTACCTTGAGTTCTCCTTCACCCGAGCAGTGAGCGGAATCGTGATTGTTAGTTTCTGAGCCTCTTGCACCATCTGGCATACCAGGAGACGATTTCCTGCGCTCCTTGGTGGCAATGGGCTTCCTCGGTGCGCATTTCCTGCTGCTGCTGCTGCCAGAGTTCCCCTTTGGTGAGCACAGAGAATCGCTGTCATCATTGTCACCTTTCAATTTCTTTATGATGTGGCCAGCTTTCCTTGATTTTATTGGCGTTTCCTGTCGCGCTTCCACCTGATTGGCTGTGTGATCTCTGGTGACTCCAGTGCTCCGCTCGATTGATGAATAACGTTCCAATGGGCATTCCAATGCTGTTCCAATGGTTCCCTTGCTGCTGGTCTCGGTCCGATCAGCGTCTCCTGCATCTGACAATTGGAATATCGATTGGTCACTCCGTTGCCTAGCAAATTGGGCATTTATCACAGTTTCCATCAAACCGGGCACAATTTCCGCATCTGAATCTTCTCTCTGGTTTGCATTGATTTCCTTATTGCTGCCACTTTCTGTACTCGAGTTATCCACTGTGAAATGCCGCTGGGCGGTACCGGAGGGGGTTCCGTTGGGATTTATGCAGGACTTGCGGATAATCATCTTCTTGATCAGGCTATTGCTGGTGCTCGGTGCGTTCTTGATGGCGCTGATCAGGCCCTTCCCCTGGCTCTCTCCTTGCATCAGTTGAACAATTTCATTGAATGCCAGAGATTTCCTGGCGTCCAGGAATGGCACAACTGGCGGTAAATAGGATTTTATCTCTCTCAGTGGCTCCGAGTTCGTTACTGCTTCTTTCTGTTCTGCGGTATCACTTAATGCCCGATTATCCCCTTGATTCTCATCTTGATTCTCCTCTTGTTTCTCATTCACATTTACCACCATTACAAGGTTGTTTCCTTCTGATTCATTTGGCGTTACATTACTCTCAGATTCAATCTGATCATTAGTTTCTGTTGAATCGTTGATCTCCTTTATTTGCAGTGCTTTAGAAGACAAATTTTTATTTACTGCATTTTTGAAATTAAATTTCATTTTTAATGGAAGAGCTTTAGTTTCACTCAATTCTGGTTTAAAACTGCATGTATCGATATTCACTTTATCAGTCGCCTGTGTTTGCTCAAATTGGGATGATGAAATTTTTATTTCTTTAACTATTCCATCTGTTAAAGAATTGTTTTCAGATTCATTTATAATGCCATCAAAATTTAATGAAACTTTATTCAAATTTTCTACATCAGAATAATTATCCTTAGTAGCTTCATTAACTTCGTTTAAAATACGCGGTTCAGGTTCAAAGTTATTTTTAGTTGAACAAATAATTTCTAAATTTTCCTTTACTACCTACAATATGTGTGCAAAATTATTTGAAATTAAATTAATTTAATGAAATACCTTTTCAGGAGATTTATTAATTTTTTTTTAATCGCAGCATTAAAATTAAATTTTAATTTCATCAAAAATTATTATTTAAAAAATAGCAATTTTATAATATTTAAACAAACAATAATTCATTTGGTAACTTAAACTGTTAAAATAAACTGCGAATTTTAGCGTAAATTATTTTTAAAATACTAAATGAAATATGTGATCGATTTCGAAATAGAAAAAAATATTAAAATCTGAAAATAATTAATTTTTTTAAAAATGACCAAATTAAACGATTAAAGGATAAAATTTTCTAAATTAAAAAAAATTTACAGAATTTTTTTATAATCATTAAGAAAAATTGTATATAGAAATAATTTACAGCAAAATCAGAGATTTAACATTGACTACATCACCACTGTCGCAGACTATAGTGAAGGGGTCTCGATGGTCATCGGATTTTCAATACAAAAAAATTATTTTCAATACAAATTTGAATTATCACTAAAAAAGCCAAGGATTATTCAGACTATAGTGAGGGGTCTCGATGGTCCTGGAATTTTCAATACAAAAAGGTGGTCTACACTAAAAAAGCGTGGTAAATTTTTAAAATAAAGCAAATTATGGGTCTAAAAATTGAATTACATGGGCTAATTAAATTATGGGCTAAGATTTTTGAATTAAAGTAATAAATTGACTCAAATAAGTAAAGTAAGGTTCTAAAAAATTAAATTAAAGTAAATTAAGGTCTATAATTTTAAATTAAAATAAAGTAAAGTCCAAATTTTAAAATTAAGGTCTAAATTTTTAACTTAAAGTAAATTAAGGTTCAGATTTTTCAATTAAAGTTAATTAAGGTTCTAAAAAATTAAATTAAAGTAATCAATGGGTTCAAATAAGTAAATTAAGGTCCAAAATTTTGAATTACAATAAATAATAGGTCTAATAATTGAATTAAAGTAATAATGGGTTCAAATAAGTTAATTAAGGTCCAAATTTTTAAATTAAAGTAAATTATGGTTCAAAAAATTAAATTAAAGTAATCAATGGGTTCAAATAAGTAAATTAAGGTTCAAATTTTTAAATTAAAGTAAATAATGGTTCAAATTTTTCAATTAAAGTAAATTAAGGTTCTAAAAAATTAAATTAAAGTAATCAATGGTCCAAAATTTTAAATTAAAGTAATTAATGTGCTCAAATAACTAAATTAAGGTTCTAAAAAATTGTTGAGGTCTCGATAATCGGGAACACTCAACTTACTGGTTCTTATATATATCAAAACAAAGACAAATATATGTAATAAAATTTATTATAATCAACAATTACCAAGTATAGAAAATTTGCAATACTTTGACAATTCTTTTCAATGACTTTTCCTGAAATGCTTGTAAAGATTATATGTTTATTGTTATATGTTGTGTATGCGTGTTATACCTTAGTATGTTTCGTCAATATGTGAATCTTTTTGTACTGATTCGCTGATTAAGTTATTCGAAGGATTAACCTTTGAATAAGAGTTTTCGCAAAATATTTGGGCGAATAAACTAATTTTAACGATTGCTTATATACTAAATTTTCTACATACTAAATGTTTAATAAATATTTATTTAATTTTTCTATATCTAATGTTAAATATTTATTTTTAATTCTACTGCTGTTCCATATGCCTAATCACTTAATTTCTCTACAGCTATTATAAATATTTATTTTTGATTTTATTGGAATCGACTTTAGAAATTATTGGATTTTTGAAAATTATTCAATTTTTAAAGGTAATTTATTGATCTGAAAGTTATTCAATTCTATATCTGCTTATTTATTTTAATCTGATATTATTAAATTAATTTCTTTTAAATACCCATTATTTTTATTTGTGTTTGTAAAAATTAGAACATAAAAAATAAAAATTCACAATAAAAATTTACAAATTCAATAAAAATTAAAGTTCGATATAGTTCATGATTAAAAATATCTAGCTATTACACCGAAGAAAAATGAATTATTATAAAGTTTTGAATGCATAGTTATTTACACAAATGAATATCGATGAAAGTTCCATTATTGGCTCTTGTTTGGGAAATTGGATTGTTTGGTTGTCGATCTGGATTGCATAGATGGATATCAACGAGAGAACTCTGTTTACTGACGTTCTTCGGCGTACACGTTGACTCTATATTTGTTTGGCCCCGTTCTGTAATATTCATCTAGGGTAAATGTAGTGATGGGCCTACCCTCATCATCTAACAAAATTAAATTAAAGTTAATTAAGGTCCAAATTTTAAAATTAAGTAATCAATGGTTCAAATTTTAAATTAAAGTTAAATAAGTTTAATTAAAGTAATAATTTTTAAATAAGTAAATTAAAGTAATGTAATAAGTAAATTAAAGTAGGATTTTTAAATTTATTAATAAAAAGTTGGAATAATAGTAGGTGTTTTGATATTTTTTAATGAAAATTTTTATGAAATAATTTTTTAAGTTAATTTTTTTTGGAAATGTTAATGAAATATTTTTCAATGGTAATTTTAGATGGAAATTTTTATGGAATAATTTTTAAGATAATTTTTATTGAAAATTTTTATGAAATATTTTTCAAAGACAAATTTTAATAATAATAATTCAACAACAAACCAACAATCAGATACCAACTACCAAATACAAGATACCAACAACATAGTATCATCAACCAGTAACTAGCGAACATGTATTAACAACCAAGTAAAAATAATCAAGTACTACCAAATAGATCTTTAAAAGAAAATCCTCTCCACTTGCAATATTGCTCACACTCAACCCCCCCTCCTACTCATTAATTAGCTACCATGTACTAACAACCACCATCAAAACCCATCGAGAAATTAACAAATATCAACCTACAACTATATAACAACAATCAATTACCAACACAAGCAACCAACTAGATACCAAGTACCAACAATCAACTAACCACACATAAAAATAATAGCAAAAAAATACAAAATATTCGTCATCACATACACTATTTTCTTATCAAAACTAACTACTTACAATCAACTAAATATTCTTCATTGTATTTTATGAAATGAAAAATATGATTAATTACAATCAGTAGAAAAACCTTTTCAAAATGTCTAAATTTCACAAAAATATTGATTTTCATCAAAAATGAATAATTGTCAACTCATCACTACGTGGAATTGATGATAATTTAAATTACAATGAAAGACTAATGAATGCTAATTTACAAAACATTCTTCTTTTAAATGATAAATACTGACTTATTATTGCAAAGTAAAAATCACATTCAATAAATACTTATTGTTGATCAGTTTTATTATATATACTCTGAGTTTATCCGACAGGATGTTTTGACCCTCTAAGGGTATTAGTCGTAGGGGTACTGGTCGTAAGGGTATTAGTCGTAAGAGTATTGCTTACACTCAACCATTAACTAGATACTAACAACCACCATCAAAACCCATCGAGAAATTAACAAATATCAACCTACAACTAGATACTTACAACCAGATACCTGCTACCAAGTACTTACAATTAGAAACCAAGTACCAACAATCAACTAACAACACATAAAAATAATAGCAATTAAATACAAAATATTCTTCATCACATACACTATCTTCTTAACAAAATCTAAAAAGTCAACAAACTACTTACAACCTACAACTATGTACTAACAAATTGAACTCAAGGCATCAATAACTAGGTAAAAATTGATTAAAAATTTAAATTATTCAAAATATACCAAATAATTATTATAAAAATGTAATTAATGGACAGGAAAGAACTTTAAATTCTAGTCATTAATCATCCAGTAAATAAAAAAAATACTGATCATTCAAGTTGAATCTACTAAGATAATAAATTAATAAAAATTTTGAAATAAGATCTAGATTGAATAAATAAATTAAAATTAATTAATTTTAATTATTTTTTTAAAAGTAATACATGTACTCAAATTGATTGACTGATTGCTCAATATATTCAAAAAATCAGTATAAATTCATTACTATTATCAAAGTCAGCAATCTACAATAAAAATAATTATCATTAAATGTCAAAAGAGACTGATAACTAATGATAACATCTAACAAACCAGTAAATTCATTTAAATGACAATAATTGGTATATCCAAGTGAATTCTCCAATAAAATCATCTAAAAAGAATCATTTCCCCCTAAATATATCAATATATAAAGATTGGTATTTTAATGATAAATACTTGTTAAAGATCATATATTCACCTCAAACTAATAAGATTCCTTAAAATCCCTTAAATGACTATATATTTCTACCCTTAATTCATATTATTACAAATATTTCACTAAAATCATCTAAAAAGCATCAAATTTCCCTGAAATATCTCTGTCTTTAAACATTAGTATTTTATCGATAAGTACCCTTAAAAGGTTATATATTTCCCTCAAACTAAAAAGATTCCTTAAAATACTTTTAAATGACTAATTCTAACTTTAATTCCTATTATCACGAATATTTCCCTAATAAACGTAAAATAATTTGGTCATTAACCCTAAATAATTTATAAAATTTAATGATAAAACCAGTTATAATTAAATTTTTATTCTAAAAATAAATCACTCTATTTGAAATTTAAAATAAATATTACTGTACAATATAACTGACTAGGTCCCATTGAAAGATTAAATTTATCCATTCAATAAAATATATTTCTTCGAATGATCATTTTTACCGATATTCAACCGATTTAATTACTAATTTAAATCAATCGATAGATTTCTTCCAATAAAGATCAATTTTATTTAGTCAATGTTTTAAGTCAATATTTCTCAACTTTTGTCATTCTCCGCCTAAATAAAGATAAAAATAATTTAAAGTTGAAGTCAATCCCAATTATCTGTAAAGATTTCATTGTCAAAACCAAGTAAATCGATCATTACCCCTACTTAATAAAACATTGTTCTAAAACATAAATCTAAATTAATATACAATGAATTAATCACAACCTAATAAAACGATATAATTTCACATTATTATTGATTCATATCTGACTAATGTATTGCAATTTCCCTCAAAACATTGATATTTTACCAACATCAACCTTAAAAAATTATATATTCCCATCTTAACCCATCCCTCATTAAATTTAACCAACAATATCCCATCTTAACCGATCTCTCAGCAAATATTTCTACCCTTTTAAACATCTATCCGATTATATCCCTTAATTTCCGTAAAGATTCCACCTACTTGAGCCCTTTAATATATCAATCCTCTTAAAATCCTTAGAGAACTTCAAAAATATGACTTTTAATTAATTGTTATAGACACCAAATATTCTTCCATTGAAATAATTTAGTAGCTATGTAGTAAGAGTTCACTAAAAGATCAAAATTCACTAAAATTTTCTACAAATATTTAACCCATCAAATACCTAACTAGAGATGGTATATATTGATTGACCATAATTCTTCAGCTATTCAACCAATCATTTTCAAGCAATAACAGCAAACTAAATTTCAGTATATTCTACAATCATTTTCAAGTAAATTTAAAGCTAACTGGTTTCTTAGCTTATGTTTTTTAAAGTTCATCAATGTGTAAATGGAAATATTCTTAGAAAATTATTGAAAAAATTACAAAGTCAAATATATTACAAAGTTATCATCAAAAATTTATTCTATCACTTAATTATTAACCTAATTGTCAATGAAATTAATTTTTATTTAAAAACTATTCTATAAAATACAACTAATTATCAAGAAATTAATTAAATTTATCACCATTAAAACTTTAAATTTTTAATCAGTCAACATGAAATTCTTAGAAAATTATTCAATATCCTCATCAAAATTTAATTATTAACCTCATTAAAAATAAATTTTTATTTAAAATTTAAAAACAAGTCAATAAAAATACATCCAATTATCAAGAAATCAATTAAATTTATTTAAATAAATTTTTAAATATTAATTCAATAAACATGAAATTCACAAAAATGATAGAAATTCACGATTATTATTTGGGTGGGTATCAATGGTCCTGGGATTTTCAATACAAAGTTTTTTTCAATACAAATTTGAATTATCACTAAAAAAGCATAGAATTTACAGACTATAGTGAGAGGGTCTCAATGGTCCTGGGATTTTCAATAAAAAGTTTTTTTCAATACAAATTTGAATTATCACTAAAAAAGCTTAGAATTTACAGACTATAGTGAGAGGGTCTTGATGGTCCCTGGATTTTCAATACAAATTTGAATTACCACTAAAAAAGCATGGAATTTTCGAATTAAATTCAGGTGGGTCTCCTTGGTCCAGGGATTTTCAATACAAAAAGGCTGTCTACACTAAAAAAGCCAAGGATTTTTCTAGGTCAATTCAGGATGGGTCTTCTTGGTCCTGAGAATTTCAATAGAATTTTTATAGAAAACCAACTGATACTGGTCTCTATACTTCTTCCGAAAGTTTTTGTGAATT
Source organism: Schmidtea polychroa (assembly GCA_959609185.1). Taxonomy (NCBI): domain Eukaryota; kingdom Metazoa; phylum Platyhelminthes; order Tricladida; family Dugesiidae; genus Schmidtea; species Schmidtea polychroa. The sequence goes on along the minus strand of CAUHTR010004908.1, from coordinate 512 downwards.
CAAGTATAAAAGAAATATGGTGAAGGGGTTGATTTATCGTGCATGGTCTTTGTCTTCTACTTTTAAAAATTCAGTAAAAAGTGTTGACATATTGGTTGAATTGTTAATGAAGAACGGTTATTCAAAATCCTTTTTAGTAATTATGGTGAAAGAGACTGTTAACAAATTTATTAAAAATCCTAAGGATCCATGTTTGAGAAAATCTGGGTGTGATCTTGTTGAGATGGGTGAGTCTGATGAGTTAAATAAATTAAATAGTGTGAGCAAGGATGATGAGCCTAAATTTGTGTTAGTATTGCCGTACTCAGTAGGTTTTAAGGATTATAAAGTGAAGATAAGAAAGCAGTTAGGGAATTTAAACTATAGGATAGTGTCAACTTCATGGAAAGTACGCAATATGTTTATTAATAAGTAGTATGTAGTAAGGACTCCAGCGCACTTTCAAGTTCATGGAATATCAAGATCAAATATAGACCAATCGAATCATTTATTTTTTAAATTAACATTTTATT
>CAUHTR010004904.1:0-32551 GCA_959609185.1 Schmidtea polychroa | reverse complement strand
NATTTACTCATGAAATTAAAAAAAATGATGTACTTAAAATATCCCCAACTTCAGGATCTATTGCAAACTTAAATCGTAGGGGTGATATAGTTTTTCAATCTCTTCAAACATCAAACCCAATAGATATTTGTAATGCCAAATTATATTATAAAATTGAATTAGAAATTGAAGCAAACAAAGATATAACCCTAGAAAATAATTTCTTTCCAAATTTATTCTCCAACATGAGATTAAAACTAGGATCATCAGAAATTGAAACTGTTTTGCATCCAGGAGTATATTCTACAATGTTAAATTTTATTTTGACTGGTTGTGATTATAAAAACGAATATGGTGAATTAACAGGTTGGATTCCTGACACTAATAAAGGGGATTTAGATAAAGATGGTTTAGATGTAAACCATGGTTACCATAAAAGAGCTGAACTTTATAAATCTAAAAAATTTGAAGGTTATTTTGAATTAAAACACTTGTTCGGATTCCTTCAAAACTATAATCGCATACTTCATAATGTTTTTATAGAACTCATCTGTAATAGACTAGATGGTGATAAAAGATTGTTCTATGGAGCTGCAGATACAACAGCTAAATTAAAATTAAAAACACTTGATTTGCATATACCTGAATGGACATTAAACCCACATTCTGAAATCAAACTCATTGAAAGATTAAATTCCAACAAATCTATAAATGTAAATTATTTAAATAGAATCTGTAGTGAATTTAGTATGACAGAGGGTTCAACATATTCTATAAAGGTAGCAAATTTAGCATACCGACCAAGATATATCTTGATTGGATTCAAAGAAACAGATCCATCATTTCAAAAAAATAACAACTTGTTTATTCAAAAGATTGGAAATGATAATTTAAAAACAATCCAAATTCAATTAAATAGTTCTTATTATCCAATAAATAGAATGGAATTTAATATTGAAAATAATGAAAACATATTCCCATATCTAAATTATATTGAAACATGTTATGATTTCAAAGTTGAACCGCAATTAAGTTTAGAAGATTTCAAAAATTTATATTCTATATTTTGTATAAATGTTTCAGACCAAGATGATCGCCTAGCCATAAATAATGTTGATGTTACACTTCATGTAACAAAGGATTCTAATTTTAAAGCTAAAGTATATACATTAATATTAGAAGAAAAGAAAATAGAAATGAAATTATATGGTGGAAAGATTTCAATTATTGAAAATGTTAGGGGAGATTCTTGATATAATCCCTGATATTTTAACATTTTAAAATGTCTTTAAATAAACCCTATTGGAGATGCGAAACTTGTAATTGTCAAGTTACAAAACACCATAAAGCAAGTCATCTTAAAACTAAAAAACATACGAGAGTTGATATTACAGGAGGTGACCTACAATCTTCAAAAACAACATCTTCAATATTAAAACCTTTTACTACAGAAAAATATCCAGGTGAAAGACATTTATTTAAACACAACTATACCGGACCAGGAACAAGATTAGATATTAGATTAGATGAAAATAATAATCCTAAACAAGGAGAAGAACCAATAAATAGAATCGACCAAGCAGCTTTAAAACATGATATTGCTTACAATTCAACAAATCTTAGAGATAGACATGTTGCAGATGTGAATTTAATACATGATTTAAATAATATACAAAATCCATCAACCCAAGAAAAGATTCAAAGAGCTCTAGTTAAATTAGCAATGAAAGGTAAGATTTTCATAGGCTTAGGACACAGTCCGATCACCATGGGTGCAAGACTTCCTAGGAAAGCAAAAGATGTTGCTAATAAAAAGATTATCGAACAAGCAGAGATTGAAAGATCCCTCGAGAGTACAGCCAAGACTAGTTTATTAACCCCAACAGAATCACAAATAAAATATGCTAATGAATTACACCATGAATTTAGAAAAAATAAAAAATATTTAAAAGTTCAAGTACATGGAAAAGATCAAACATGGTCTGCAGATTTAGTCTTTATGCCAACCAAATCATCAGACCCTGAAAAATATAAAATAATTTTAACAGTAATAGATTTATATACAAGATTTGCTTTTGCAAGATGTTTAGAAAATAAAACAGGATATTCTATTACAGAAGCATTTGAAAATATATTTGAACAACATCAAAGAATTCCAAAATATTTATGGTGTGATAAAGGAACAGAATTTTATAACAAAGTTTTTACAAAGTTTTTAAATGAAAATGATATTAAATTATATTCAAAAGAAAACGAAGGAAAGCAGTCGTAGTTGAAAGATTAAATAGAACATTAAAAAATAAAATGTGGAAATATTTTACTGCTATTGGAAAACAAAAATGGAACAATGAATTGTTACAAAAGATTGTAAATGAATATAATAATGATGTACATAGTTCTATAAAATTAACACCTTTAAATGCTTCCACGAAGCCTGAAACCATTAAAGTGGTAAATATTGTTGATACAACCCCTATAAACCAAAGTTTAAAATTGGTGACCGAGTAAGAATATTTAAATATAAAAATAAATTTGAAAAAGGATTCACAGCAAAATGGACAAATGAAATTTTTATTATAAATAAAATAAATTATACAACTCCAATAACATATAGCATCATTGATTTAAATAATGAAAAAATATTAGGTAGATTTTATAATAATGAACTACAGAAAACAGATTTTTAAGTCGACAAGCCCTAAAACAAACTTTTCCATATTTCAGCTTCTTCTCTATCCAAATAAATATAATTATATTTTTCTTTCCAATGATTATCAACAAACATATCAAACATATTCTTATCAGGTTCAACATTTGAAAATAAATCATTATAAATCATATTCTTATCACGGCGATCTAATTTAAAAAATATAAAACAATTGGAATTATTTCTTATTGAATTTTTATCTAAAGCATAATATGTTTGAGATATATAAATAACATTACAATTATTATGTCGACCTCGTGTAAAGTAACTCTTTTGAATCTCTTGATTTTTCATATTAACAACATCATCAAATATAACTAGATTCTTTTTATCTTTAGGAAGTAAATCACAATGTAAAACATCTTCAGGTTTATTAGAGAATAAAACTTGAATCGCCTCTTCACAAATATAATCATTTTTATTACTAATATCTGATTCTAAATATTTTCCTTATACCAATCAACCATATCACAAGGTTGAAAAACTTCTTCAGGACATCTATGTTGATTTTTAAAAATATCAATTATTGCTTTTTTAGTTAATTTATTTTCAAATCCACATTTCAAAAGTTGTAATTCTGGTTGATTTATGGTTGTAGAATAAAAGATTAAATTATTATAATCTAAAAAATCATCTTCAAGTAACATTCTCAAAACAAGTACATTCTTTCCACATCCAGAAGAACCAACAATTAATAATCTAAAATTATCAGGAAATACTTTATTATTAAATTTACTCTTATGTCTATTTAAAATTGGTTTCCAAATATCCATTTTGTTTATTATAAAATGACAACTGAAGAATCTTTGCAAGAATTAATAAATTCAAATAAAAATAAATCAGTAGTAATTGATGGTAAAAAATATTTTATTGGAAAACATGTAAAAGAACAAGTTAAAGAACGTATTAGAGAAGGTGGCATTCTTCCATTAGCTGCTTTAATACCTGCAATCATTGCCGGACTATCAGGTGCTGCTGGAATAGCTGGAGGAATTGCAACTACAGTTCAAAAAGCTAAAGAATCTCAAAAGACAGACCTAGAAAAAGAAAAACTACAAACTGAAATCGATTCAATGAAGAAGGTAGGGCAAGCTAAAGGGGGAGTGTCCGTTGGAAAGGGTCTCTATCTTAATCCATATGAGGGGAGTCGGCAAAAGTCTCAGGGCAAAGGTCTCTATCTTGATCCTTATAAAGGTAGAGGTTTAAATGATTTTTTAAAAAATCAAATTTCTACATCTGAATCTTTATCTTCAAAAGATAAAGAAGATTTAAAAAAAATATGTAAATCTTTAAAGAATGGATGCCTTTGTAAAACTAAAATGGTAAAGGATTATACTTGAAGCCCTTCGAACTATGATACCATTTTTGATACCATTAAAATGGTATATGAAGAAAGATTAGCACTTTTAAAAAAATTACAATCAGAACAAGATAAATATAATAAAAAAGATACAACTCAACATGCTGAATCTATAATATTAAATGAGGTAATAACACAACAACAGGGGCCAACAATTAAAGCTATAAAAGAGTTGGAAGATTTCAATGAGCAAGCAAAATTTAAAGAGTTAGAAGATAAAAAACAAAAAATAAAAGAACTAGAGTGGCAGGATAAAGAAAAAGAATCCAGTGAAAACCATCCTGAAAGAAATCAAAGAAAACGCAGAAGAATTTCTAATGTGGAAGAAGAAGAAATGTTTTTAAAAACAAAACCTCTTAAAGTTGATCCTAAAATTAGAGATGATTTACCTCCTTCAATTAGACCCACATTTAATACTAATACTGAAGGATATCAAATAATAACAATTAATAAACAAAACTTTACTTTATATTCAAATTCAGAAAATAAATCACGTATTCATTCACAAAATGTTTATAATAATGAATATTTAGACTTTGAATTTACAGATGATTTTTATAGATTACTTTGTGGATATTCTTCAGATGATGTTGAAGAAATTAAAAAATATTTAAATTTAATAAGATTAATAAGAGCTAGTTCTAAAGCAAAATATAATCAAGATTTAAAGAATTATTTAAATAAAAATGAAAAGGGTTATGTTGTTACAGAGGGAGAGGGATTGGATCCCATCAATCTTTTTATTGAATTAAGAAAACTATTAGCTGCAAGGAAAGCAGGACATAATAATTTAGATTCTGATATTTTAAAGATTTCTAAAGATTTGTTAAAACAAGGAATAATTTCAAAAGATAAATTTAATAAGTATACGAAGTTATAAATACGAAGTTTTAAAATACAAAATGACTCCTTCAATATTAGATTTTTTAAAAACATTTGGAATAAATGCAAAAACAAATTTTGATTTAAAAGATTATGCAAATTATTTAAATTTAAAAATTAAAATATTAATGAATGATGAATTATCAAGTCTGGAGAGTCCCCTGAATATAATAATCAATTATCAAAATTCAAATGAAAAAGGATCTCATTGGGTTTGTATATATAAGAAATCTATCTACTTTGATTCTTTTGGGATTAAACCTACTAAAGAAGTTGATTGATTCCCCAAATGGTTATACTTTTAACTCTTTACAAGTTCAACCTTTGAATACTAAAATATGTGGTATTTTAAGTTTATATGTTTTGTATAGATTGAATAAGGGAGAGGGAAAGGGGCATACACAGGATTTTGAATCTATAATTCAAGAAATTTATAATGATCTAGAATCTCTACTATAAGGATTTTTACTATAAGGATTTTTACTATATGAATTTACTACTAAAGAAATGGAGCTTCACAACCCTCCGGAAGATAATTTAAAAAAAATGGTAAACATAATGTCAGATAAATATTCAAGAACTTTATCTATAAATTCAAAAGAATCAGACTTTACTATAAACTTTCAAGATTCAATTAAATTAGATCAAAATTTAAATTATGAATTTGGGCTATTATGGTTTTGTGCTTATAATACTATTTTTAATATAACTAAAGATAATAATAAATTTACAATTCAAACTCGTGATGGGCATAAACCAGAAATTATAACAATAGAACCTGGGGCATATGAGATAAAAGATTTAAATGATATACTTTCTAAAAAAACAAATGAAGGTATTAAAATTAAAATGGATATACCAACTTCAAAATGTGTAATGACTTTGAAGAATATAAAAATTAGTTTTTTAGATAATTGTTTCTTTCACACAGTTTTAGGATTTAAACCTATGGATATAACAATAAAAGAAGATAAAAAAATAACATCAGAAAATATTATAAAAATAATAAATACAAACACAATAAATATTCATTGTGATTGTATAACAGGTTCTTATAATAATGGTAAACAAACAAATGTTTTATATTCCTTTCCCTCAAACACAGTTCCTATGGGATATAAAATAGTTGAAAGAATGAATCCTCCAAATTATTTACCTTTATGTAGAAAATATATAATGGATATTAATTTTAAAATTCTTAATCAAGAAGGAGAATTGATTGATTTTAATGGAGAAGAGATTTCAATGTATTTACATTTGAAACAGGTTTGAAGATTCATTTTAAATTATTAATAAATGAGTTCTTATATTCCATGTAATAGAGGTGGTGGAACAATAAAAACAGGGTTTAATACAGAAGAAATATTAACTTTAACAGAAAATAAATATATTAATGAAAGAGGTGATTCAATGAAGGGTGATTTAATTTTAAATGGACACAAGATAAAAGAACTATCTTTTCCAACTGATGAAGCTGATGCAGTTAATAAAAAATATGTTGATGGTGTTAAAAATTATACTGATTTAACAACAACAAGAATTGAAAGTTCATTAACAACAAAAATGGATTCAATGGAATCAAAGCTTAATAATATCGAACAACGATTTAATGATAAATTTGACAAGTTACAAAGTCTGTTAACTGAACAAGTTGTAAAGTTAAATGCCGCCATATTAAACTCTAAAGATAAACAAATTATGAATACTAAATTTAATACAATATATAATATAATAAATGAGATGATTACATCATTTAATAAAAGACTTGTCAAATTAGAATCTCATACAACACACATTAACACCACACATAGTATTAGAAAAAGAGCTGCTGAATTAGAACAGAATAAAACATTATTACCCCATACATATAAACATTTTATAGAACCAACTTTAATAACAACAAATAGTAAAGAATGGAGTGTTTTTATGGTTGTAAAGATTATTGATCCTTATTTCTTTTTGTTTGATGATGATAATGAAAGAATGAAATGGTTTGTGAAATGTGATTATAATAGTAAGCTTGAAAAGGGTGATGTTATAATGACTAGTTATGATTTACCACACGGAGATTGGTATGTTAATACTCATTCACATGGACTACATAAAGTTAAAAGTAAGAATATTATTTTTAAAAGCACACTTGTGGATTATATAGATTTAATATTTTATGAAAAAAAGGTTGATGTTGATGAAGTTCGTAAAGCATTGATGGAATTGTATAAAGATATTCTCTCAACAAGAGTTTCTTTTGATATCCGAGTATTGGTGCCAGATGGTGCTCAGAAGAATAAAGTCTTATTTTTTTAATTATTAAAATGGAAGAAGTAAGAGAAGAAAAAATTTATCCAGAATTGAGATCATCAGGATATTATTCTTCCAAGGCCTCGGCTCCCACAGAACTTGAAATTATGAGAGTAAAAGAATTTAAATCAGAAACCTTACATTTACAAGATTTATTAAAGCATTATAAAAAAATTAAAAATAGATGGAATAAAGGGAATACAGTTTTAAAAGTTATAGGTTATTCTTTAGGATTTGCATCTGCAATATTAACAGTTATTTTACCTATAACTTTACCAGTTTTAACAATAGCATCTGTAATACTTGAAAGTATTTCTGTAGCTGATGGTTTCTTGACTGAAATAGTTTCATTATCTTATACTTCTAAAAAGAAAAGTTTATATAGTGAAGTTTGTTTATCAATAGAATTAGGAATCTCTAAATTATTTTTATTTCAATTAAAAGCTTTAGAAGATGGAATCTTAACTGATGATGAAATAATGAAATCAAATCAAATAATACAAGATATTAAAAATGAGGTTATAAGATTAAAAAGTGCTAATGTTATAAGTAATGAATATTCTAAAAAAAATTAAAAGAATCATACATAAAAAAATTTATTGCCCTTCAAAAGGTTGATGTTGTCACTCTTAAATTAATTGTTGACATTTTTAAAAAGAAAAAAATCATTTGATAGAATCTGATGTTAACTTTTCGAATTTAATTTTTAGAACCTCTTTATGATCTTTAAATTCTTTATCACTTAGACCTTTTATATATTCAGGATCAGTATTAAAATATTTAAGTTCCATACGTATAGGATTAAAAACTTGAGAATATAAAGGCTTCTCGATTTCTCTCTCGGGATAAATGATTTCAACATTATAAATATCAAGATCAGTAATCTTTGTATCATATAACTTATTCAAACTAGCAAGATTTTTTATTATAGGGATTAAATTATTTCCTATAGGAAGAGTTGTCTTTAAATCGCTTAGGATGAATCTTTTATCATCATAATTTGATAATGATACTTTTTGGGATTCTATCAAGTAAATATCATGGTTTTCACTTTTAAGTTGATGTATTTCATCAATTTTATCTTTATGACCTGGGTTTAATGTATCTATATAATCTTGATGAGAAAGATTCTTTGCAACTGATCTCTGTATTCCTTTACATCTGTTATCCTTTACAGGTTTTTCTTCTTGTCCTTTAGGGAATATAGGATATTTATATGAAATAATTTCCTCTTTTTCTGGGGTTTTAAATATAATTTCTCGAGTTTCAAATTTAGGATTTGTAAATGTTTCGTATGAATATTGTTTAGCACGAATAAATATTCCATTTTCTATAGGAGTAAAAGGTTTTTCATCTTTAAATGAAAATAGTTCTCCAGATGAATTTATTAAATTTGAAAGTATAGGATTTTCAGTCATATCTCTTTGTAAATCATGAGTTCTTATTGTTAAAAACATTGAATCTGTATCCATTGCATGCATTGATATATTAGAACCATATATAGGTTGTAAGATGTTATAATATGTTTCATACATTTGTAATTTTGAAAGTTCTAAAATTGTAAACCCTATAAATATTGGTTTATTGTATGTTTTCTCAAAATTCTTTAGTTCTATTGCAGTAAGATTTTCAGAAAATTCTTGTGCGTTTTTAAATGTAGGCTTTCCTAGCATACGATTATAACGCTTAATGTCTTTGGTAGTATTTGTTAGGAGTTCAATATGAGTATATTTATCAACATTCTCCATTGTTTTCCCAAAGACTGAATTGTTTAAAAGTTTATAATTATTATCTTTAAAAAGGTTACCTTCTCTTTTTGCAATGTTTCGGCACCTAATGTTCTCCTCGATAAAAGCTTTCATGAATGGAGCTTGTTTAAATCTTATAACACTATGAACTTTTTTTAATATCATACCTCGTGAAAGATAAAATTGGAGGAGTCTATAGTGACAAAGATAATAAGTTCGATCTTTTTGATCACAAAGAAGTTTCATTATTGGAGGTTTATCTTGTGAGATTTGCCATTCAGAAAGTTCGTTGATATCAATCTTTCTTCTTACAGGAGCTAAAGGGAAATATCTTGTTCCTGATTTTATATCATCTGGATATAATAAGTCACATTCTACAAAGTAACCTATTGGAGAATCTTTAGGAGTTGAAAGTATTTCTTTCATAAGGTCTTTTAAGGATTCTTCTGAGGAATCTTCAGAGTATATTTCATGAAAGTCACTCATTGGTAAATATTGAGTCATAATTCCTGAATATAAAGCTGTTGCATCTATATAAAGTATAAATATAGGATTTTTCATTGTTTCTAATAATTCTTTTAATTCCTCATTGTTAAGTTTTATATAAGGATCAGAGGTCTTTGAAAGCATTCTGCTAGTAGTTATTGGATTTCTAGCTTTTATTTCTCGATTACCCATTACTGAAGAGACTCCTCCTCTAATGTTTGTTTTAATTTGATTAAACATATCGAGGTTAGTTAAAAGATCTATAATTTTATCAGATTCTTCCATATCTGAAGTCCAAATTGTATATAATAAAGTATCCCAAGCTAAAGAAGGAGCTGTTATATAATTGTAAGGTTTAAGAACAAAAGAGTTTGTAAATTCTTCAAAGCAATCTGCTAGAATATAAACATCTAGGGATAAGTACATATTTGTATAGTCTCCTAAAGTTTTACACTTGAATAATTCCCACATTTTATTTGCTCGAGAATATTCTTGATCTGTAATATGATATTTTTGAAGTTGTGAAGAGAAATCTTCTTGGCTAGGAAGACTTGTTTCATTATATTTTTCAAACGAGTCAACATAGTCATAAGGATATATTCCTTTTGCTAAGCATGTAGGATATTCTTCTGGAGGAATATTATTTTTTTCCAAGAATTCTCGAGCGATTTTAAATTTTTCTGGTTTCATTGTTTTTGCTATTGCATCTAGAGACATTTGGAAAAAGTTTAACGAGTCTATAAATTTTTATTTTCCATATTCTACTGATTTATATTTTTCCTTTGTAAGTCCTATAACTTTGAAAGAGTTTTTAGCATTTTCTGCTAATTGTTTAATAAATAGATGTATGTCATAACCAAAAAGATTATGAAATATAACAGGTACAAATTTAGGAGTATGACAATTAAGATTACAATTTTTATGGGCTGCTCCTCGATAATTATTTTCCTTTTTTAAATGATCATGATCGGGGACTTTTATATTTAGAGTTTGTTGTTGTAGTCTTTCATGAAACATTCTTTGTTCTTCTTCTTCAATATTCAGAGACTCAGTATTCAGAGACTCAGTACTTAGGGATATAGACTCTTGATTCTCAAAGGCTTGTTTACACATCCAACAAGTTGTAGAATTTTCATAGTCTTCCCATTGTTCAGTTGAAAAATTTATTTCATAGTTTGTTTTTAATACTTTAAATATTTCATGTTCTAGATCATTTATATTTTTAGTAAAATGATTCAAGACTTCTGTTTCTGAAATTCCTTGAAATGTATATTCTCTAGATTCTATGAGTTCAGGATAATTACTTTTAAATAATAATTTATAAGCAGATGGTAATTGTTTAGTTTTTTTAACACTATTAGGTTTATTTCTTTTTCTTAGAAAGGCTTTCATCCTCTCTGGTTTCATCTTCTCTCCTGAGGAGTTCCATGAATCCATGAGTTTATTTTTTTCTATTATTTTTAAATATTGTTTAACCAAATCTTGTTTACGATTTATAGATTCAAAGTCTCCATAAAGCACTCCTACTGTTTTGTAGTAAATTTGAAAAGTTTTTAAAATGCATCTTGGGATCTTTAGGCATGTTAATTAAAGCTGGTTCATCTTTTTCACAAAATCTTGTATGTTTAATCATAGAGTTTTTAGTTGTTGAATAATGAAGACATCTTTTACATGTTCCTCCTCCACTAGTTGGATTCTCTGGTGATGTAAAAGCTTGAAAGTTTTTTATTAAAACATAATGTTGATTATTTTGTTGTTCCAAGATTAAAAGATATATTTCTCTAGGGTTTTCGGTTCCACTATCAGAAATGTAAATTGGAATAATTTCTCTATTTTTAATATGTTCATAAATATTAATTTTAAGATTATTTAATTTTTCAAATTCTGGAATGTCTTCTAGTTTCATTGGATGTTTGAATCCTTTGGGAAATATTAATTCATTTTCATATTGTTTGTATTTTGAAACTCTTTGGGGGTTTGATTCTTGAGGATGTAAATGTGCAAGTATTGACCAGATGAAACATTTGTTATCATTATTCTGTATGTTTATAACATTTTTAGATTTAAAGGGTGTACGAATATAAGATTTAGGATTGGGTGGTAATCCTCTCCAATAATCAATCACTAAAGTTTGGAAAGAGTTGAATACTAAGTTTGAATCTCCTAATTCATTTTCTACTTCCTCTTGTTTTGCTTCTGCTGCTTTAATTATTTCTTTGATGGTTTTATCAAATCCTTTAGTTGAAAATAAATATTTAAAAGGTATTCCAATTTCAACATCTAAGGGTGTTGTCTTTTCTTCTGCTCCTCGCCAGTATTTTGCTTTGATTATAATTTTATATTTTATAACATTATACCTTGTCGGTTTATAATTTTTTAAAGCTTCAGTGAAAGAATTTTTAATATTTTTTTTATTTTTATTTATATATTCTCCAGGAGTTGCAGGTCCATTAATTTTTAATTGAAATTCATCTATATGATTAAAATTATCCCAGTTATATTTTTCTCTTTCAACATGATCAGGTTCTCTTTCTGAATGACATTCCTCATCGTCAGAATTTTGTTTTTTATTTTTACATTCTTTTATATGTTCTAAATAATAGAAATTTTATTTTTGTTGAAAAGTTACAATGAGGACATGTAAATATTTCTCTATTTTTCCCAATACAATTTTCAAAATGTTTATTATATCCAAAATGTAGAAATCTTCCTTTACATTTAGGACAAAGTTTTGAATTTGTATCATTAAGATTATTTTCTTTTAATAAATGAGCTTTCGATTTACAGTGAGAAATCAATCCAGTTTTATTTTTAAAAACTTTATTACAAATATTACAATTCATTTTTAGAAAAAAATTTTTTATTGGATATCTTGTTTTGATTTATTTTTTAATTTTATATATTATTCATTTTCATAATGTGACAGTCTAATTTTTAGAATTTTATAAATAAAATCCAAAGCCCGATAGCGCAGTGGGCTAGACTGGCACAGTGGTTCAAATGGATAGTGGTTCAAATCACATCTGAGGTTAGTTTTTTTTCAACATAAAATAATATTAAAAATTTGAAAATAATATTGAAAATAGTGTGGGTATCTTATATTTATAAAGTACTTGTATATTTTATTTTATTTATTTTATTTTATTTTATTTTTTTATTAATTAAAAATTTAAAAAATGACAAAAATCCAAAGTCTAATAGCGCAGTGGGCTAGACTGGCACAGTGGTTCAAATGCTAGTGGTTCAAATCACATCTCAGGTTAGTTTTTTTTCAACATAAAATAATATTAAAAATTTGAAAATAATATTGAAAATGGTGTGGGTATCTTAGATTTATATTTTATTTTATTTATTTTATTTTTTTTATTTTTTTATTAATTAATTAATTTTTAAACATAAATATGAAAAAAAAAATATTGAAACGGGTGTGATGGCGAACCGGTAATTATCGCCACCAGTCTTTCGAACACCCTCGGATCGATTCTATAATGTGCACATTTATTTCGAAATGTTTCTCAGTTGTTTTCGGACCTCTTTCGAATTCACTTTCGAATTCACTTGTACTTTCGAGCAGCACGCTTAAAACGCCGATGAAATCGTGTTCGAGCGAGAAGCGAATAATAAGGTGTGCTGCTATTATCGAATTGATTCTGATGTATGAGTCTGGCCAGCTTGTATATTGGAAGAGATTTGATAAACGAAAGAGGTTGAATAAAAAAATGATCCGGATCAAAAAAACTGTTGAGAGGACAGTGAAAAAAAAAAAAAACAAATACCACTGTCCTCTCAGAGCAGTTTTATTCTTTTTCATTTTTTTTTATTCTTCAAGACATCAAGATTAAGATTTATAAAATTATAAATTAGTCAAATAGCAACTTGCTAGTTGACATCCTCAAGTAGTGTGTTTATATCCCTAACCAAAATAGTCCTCTAACTTTTTCATAATACCATTTTCTTTTCTATTCTCTTTATGTTTATGAGACTTTAAAGATTAAAACAGTTAGAGCCATTAAGGGTGGTTGTTTTCAAAATATAGGGTTAAAATACTATAAAAGTATAAGTTTTAGGTTGTTTTTCTAATGGTTTAAGCGTAATGGAGGTATGTTTTGTTGGGAGGGCTGTTTTGGTTAGGGATATAAACACACTACTAATGTCGTATTGGATTGAACGGGGCCTAATGTAATTTTTCTATTAATAATCACTTAGCAGTTATTATTTTTTCACCTGGAAGTAATTAAAGAAAATTTGTTTTATATATTAATCTATAAGATTTTTAGGAAATTTACAAGCAAGTTAATTTTCATAAAATAACACTGGTTTGCATCTTTATCTATCTTCATATATTTTTATGTAGGTATGATTTAGTTTGTTATCCTTAATGTTTTAGAAATAGATCAAGGGGGATAATATACAGGGAAATGAATAGTAAATAATAATGAAATATCAATATACTTATGAAAGTAATTAAATAGAATTAGTATTTAACTTCAAGATTTAAATAGATTTAAATAATATAATAAAAGTAGATAATAAAATTATAAATTAAAATAATAAATTAAATATATTTAAGAATGATTGAAAATTAAAATATAAAATATTTATTGAATGCTTGTGTATGAATATTCCCTATTTAATTATTAACTCGTGCTTGCAAAAATATCCTCAGAGCTAAAAACAGAAATTGTTTAAATTTTGTGTTGTTTCTAAAAATATAGTTTTGTTTTTGAAATATTATGGATGTTATTAATATAAGAAATCAAACATCTAATAATATTTTTTACAACCAAAATCCAAAAATGTTGAAAACTAAACATAAATGGTATTGCTGTACAAATATTTTCTTCAACTTTATATTTTTTTAATGTAATTATGTCATTTATTTGTTCATTTATTTCTTGATTTTTAAGCATAATAACAATCTTTCACAAAGGTTCATTGGGTATTTTATGGTAAAATTCCGAATAGATTATTTTAACTTAGAGATAAACCTCAAGATTTTTCAATAATAAACTTGAGCTGAGAAACTGTTTACATGACTTGATATGTCTCTGTCAATTGGCATACTTAACAGATATTTTCTCTGGTTAAAAATGTCTCAACTTACCGTTACAAAGCAAAGTGAACGCTACCATGGCAGAATTAAATTTGTGGCAAAAGAGAATTGGTAATGTGGAAGTGAACTCCTTTGCCTTTCTTCGTGAGTTTATAGCAAGTTCGGCTAGTAAAATTGATGCTGATAACTTGAAATGTATTACACAGCATTTGGAAACTTTACTAGTTTGCCTAAAAAAATATTGAATGGATATGATATCCGTTTCACATTTATATAACATACGTGCCGAAAGTTTAACTTCAAGTGGATTTTTTGAAATTTAAACATAAAGAGTATACTTTAACATCATTCTGGTTTCAAATACAACATGTATATTCAGTTTTAACAAGGAAAGTCCTGAAATACATCTTGCCTTTTCCAACTTCATATCTGTGTGAAATTGCTTTTTTGATCATTCGTAAACATTAAGTCAAAAAAGGAACAGGCTTTTGAATGTTATTTATAATATAACTTTTATTTATTTTATTTATATTTTATTATTTTATTTTTCGTTTATTACTATTTTGTTTATTTACTAAATAAGGAAAAATAAATATTTTTTTAATGTTAAAGTAAATGGTATTTTTTTAACGAGGAGTGCACAAGGGTACACAGATGTCTAAAGTTTAGGAAACACTTATAGAGGATTCAAATTGGAAATTATGCTTTTATTTAATTTTGTATTTTATGGTTAAATGATTTTATGCATTATCGTAACTAGAAAAATAAAACAACATTCAATTGTTATTATTATTATTTAATTTAAGATAAAGAATTTTTAAAAAATAAATTTTCTTATGGTTTTGTAACTACTAACAAACTTAGATGTTTTCTTGAAAGCAGTCTGTGATTTATTGTAATTTATTTTGTTAGTCAAATGCAAAAAAATAAAATAATAATACATTATGTTTTTATAATTATATTTATAATTTATGAATATAATTTTTCAGTACTGCTATATAGAAATAAATTTATAAAATGTAAAAATTTAGAAAATAATAAAATAAAAAATATATCTTTTGACTTTTATTTCAAATATGCAAAATGGGATTAAGAATTCCTTTATCCATTGTGAAAAAAAATCAACGAATATTAAATATTTTTTTGGGAATTTTATTATGTCTACAGTTTATAAATAAATCTTTAAGTTAATTGTAAAATTCTGTAATATTTATTTCTTTTCAGATTATAAATCAATATTTTTATTTTTAAAAAAATATTTGACACACTTGTATAATTTATTTATCTTAATTTATTTACTTAAATAGAAACAATAAACACATATTCTATTAAAAATTAATTTTTTTTAGTTGATTATTTAATTTTAAAATACAAAAAAAAATTAAAAATAAAAAAAACATGTATTTAGTTAAATATAGGCTAAATGTTTAGACAAATTTTGTGTTCTTTAATAAAAAAGGTCTTACAAAACAGGTTAGATTAATAATATCTTTTTTGTGAATATCTTTATTACCAAGTAACAATAATGCTGTATTTTGTAATTTAAGTAAAAAGTTTAGTATGAAATTTTATGGTGTAAATAAAGTTTCGATATCATTGGGTTTTACAAATGGATATTATTAATTAATGAACACAAAGAGTGAGATTAATCATTTTTCCTATCGAAACTTTAATAAATTAAACACAATTTTAATCATCAAAAAATAGAATCGACAAACTGTTTAAGTATCAGTAAATTAGAACTTTTCAAGAAAGATATTTCAAAAATAAAACAAAAAGATTTGTGAAACAAGATGGGAAATGTTGTCAAAAACAGCTGCTTGAAAATTAATGAAATAACAAACCCATGTGAAAAAATAAAAATTACTTAATTATAATTTTTATATAAAATATATTATTATTATTATTATTATTATTATTATTATTATTATTATTATTATTATTATTATTATTATTATTATTATTATTATTATTATTATTATTATTATTATTATTATTATTATTATTATTATTATTATTATTAATTATGATTATCATGTTCATCAAATCCAAATTTTTTTCGTTAAAATAATTTTTTTACCAGTTTAAATGTCAAATTTCTGTCGACAGATGGAAGCAAATCCAATTTAACAAATAATTGAATGTAAATATTATCATCAATTTAGAGAAATAATAAGTTCGGTGTCATGGCAAATTGCTATTTCGAGGAAAATTTCTACACATCTAACATTGCTCTAATGTTTAATATCAGATTTTTTAAATGGTTCTAAATTAAATTTGTAAATAACTTTTGAAAATAAATTTAAATAGCAATTAGTAATTTATAAAAATAATAATAATAATAATAATAATAATAATAATAATAATAATAATAATAATAATAATAATAATAATAATAATAATAATAATAATAATAATAATAATAATAATAATAATAATAATAATAATAATAATAATAATAATAATAATAATAATAATAATAATATTAATAATAATAATAATAATAATAATAATAATAATAATAATAATAATAATAATAATAATAATAATAATAATAATAATAATAATAATAATAATAATAATAATAATAATAATAATAAAACTATCCAAACATCATCGGCCGGCGGAATAGATGGAAATAAAGGTCATTTTGAATTAGTAAGATGTATTATCCATAATTAATGATATAATTTATTGTAACATTGAAACTATCCAATATGGTGGTTCGTTTGATTTTTTTCATCATAAAACAAAAAAACAGTATCAGTTCCCAGCACTATTACTGAATGATTTCCATACACTTATATCGGTAATGGGATAGGTAAAGGTCTATAGTTAACGACTATTCACAAACTTTTTAAATCAAAATTATATAAAAATCATGTTAAAAGTATATATGCTCAGATAACAATGAAAATAACAAAAATGTGTTTAACTATCAAAATTGGTTTAATTTGTTTAGTTTAATTCGATGTGATTTTTAACATCAAATAATAACTTTCAATTCCTTTTCAAATTATTAGAGTAGTGAATATTTTGAAATGGATTTGTTCCTGGTAATTTTATGAAATAAACACCAATGGAATATGCCAACAAATTTATTATTAAATTTTGATATTGAAGGGAGTAGCATTAATGAAGACAAATATAATCAAGGAAATTATGTTAGGTAATTATTGTAAGATATCAACTTCCCCAGAATGTTCACGAATTATTAAGGTGGAATATTAAAAGGTATGATTGGATATCAATGTTCAAAATAAATAAGATGACGAATATCAATCTATAATGATATAATAAAGGTATGGAATTCTTCGAATGAGAAAACCCCTAAGATAATCAAAAAGATTATAAATACAACATTTTGTGTTGATCAAATATTCTCAAATAAATAGTAGCAGCCATAGAGTTGTTCCAAACATGTAGTGATAAAATTTTACAATTTAAATTTTCGAAAAGTTCATCGCAAAAATTTAGAAAAAATTAATGAATAAAAATAGAAGTTTTTTAACATAGATTTTGAATGAAAAATTATTTAATTGATAAAAATTCCTATAAATAGTACGCCAATTTTATTTTTGATATTTTTTTTGGAATTGAAACTCTATTTGCTATTTGGACGGATAATGAAATGGATCACACTATATCTGATCCGTTTGACAGTAACAGATCATAAATTGAAACGATAGAAAGTAATTTTATTTCAATTTAACGGAAAAGAATTTTTCTAACTCACAAAGTCTGATTTCCAAATTTCAAAAATGTATTCAATTTATTGTAAACAAAAATTAATAATAGTTTAAAAATAAAGTTCGTCGTTTATGAATTTTGAGCATTTAAAAAATTGATATTAATAATTATTATTAATAATATTATTATTTTTATTATTATTATTATTATTATTATTATTATTATTATTATTATTATTATTATTATTATTATTATTATTATTATTATTATTATTATTGTTATTATTATTATATTTATTATTATTGTATTTATTATTATTATCATTATTATTATTATTATTATTATTATTATTATTATTATTATTATTATTATTATTATTTATTATTTATTATTATTATTAATATCATTATTGTATTATAAGAACTTTTTTAAAAATTTTACCATTGATTCCTTTTCCATTGACAATTTATTTATTAAAAAGCTTGATTAAGAATCAGTAAATATATCAAAGACATCGATATATTTAGTGATTCATAGTCAAACTTTTTAATAAATACATTATCATTATTATTATTATTATTATTATTATTATTATTATTATTATTATTATTATTATTATTATTATTATTATTATTATTATTATTATTATTATTATTATTATTATTATTATTATTTTATTACTGTTATTATAGCGGTTTTATTTGCACATATTTTATTTGAACCTCAACAAGTTCTCTGTCAACAAAATATAAAATGTGTCCATATATACAACTATTCATATTAACAACTAGTTTTTCTGTTAAATAAATACTTTTATATATTAAATAAGGTTACATGGCAAGTGCGCACAAGACATAACCTCACAGTGATAGACACGCATGATGATAAATGCTCACATAGACAAATGCGCACAAAAGAATAAAAATATGGATGTACAGTAAACAATTTTATAATGACCTTCAGATTGATCTGACCCCCAATGTTAAGAGAGTAGAATATTCCATGTAATACTAGCATTTTTAAAATTAAAAAATATACATTACTTCGGGTTGACTATTTTATCTATATAGCTAATCTAGCTTATCTAGTTTGTGAGCATTCGTCATCGTGAACATCTGTCACTGTGAGGACATGTATTGTGCGCATTTGTCTTGTCCGCTTGTCATTTTTTAAAGTGGACCAACTGACGTATTATATAAAAATGTATGTATATTTTGAATTATTTAATTAATTCCAATTTTTACCATTCTAAATTATTATCGAATATTGTATATTAGGATTCTCATCCGTTACAACATTAATATCTGTTTGCAAATCACCAAATAATTCCATAAATTTTATTCAATAAATTTTACACTCAAAAACTTGTCTTCCTTATTTTTGTTATTTTAACAAATCTTAATTTTCCTTTTAAAATATTTTTCGATAAAAATATTTTTTAAGAATACTAAATTTCAGTCTTCTTTTTAAAATATTTTTCAATAAAAATATTTTTTTTAAATTAAACAAAATTTCTAATCTATCAACTTCCTCATATTGTGCAAATAGAATTAATAAATTATTTGAATTTTGCTTTAATTTGTGCTAAATGTGCATATTCTTTCGTGTAAATCGAATAATTCTAAAAAGTTATTTTTGAAATTTTCTTCAATAAACTTAGAATAATTTCTAAAAATAAAGTATTCTAATAAATAAAATGTATTTAACTCGTTTTGTTTTAAATGGAATTAAAATTTATTAATGTTCCGTGGAAATATTTAGTGATAAACTATGTAACACACGCACACCATCCTTTCAATGTATAATAACCATAAACTATGAGAACAAAACACATTCCATATAACAACGTACTTTCTGTACATTGTTGTAATCCCATACTGTTTTGAAAGTAAATTAATAAAAAATATTCTCGGTTAAATGTCATAAACTATTCATGGGAACAACGTGCAGAATTCTCAAGGGAGATTTTATGAATTAGTTAAACAACAAAATATATTGATTGATTTGCATAATATGAGGCTTTTATTGTTTGAGAGAAATTATTAAATTTGAAATTCTCTATAAAAACAATTTCAGTCTAAATTTTCAACTAAATAATTTACTAACATCAGAAGCATTGATAAAATAATTGATTAATTTTTATTTATTTATTTAAATTTTATTTTTAATTATCCATGTCATTGAGAATTAACAATAATGACAATAACATTTCAAAATTGTTGATTTTTATCAGCTTGTTTTAATAAAATAAAATCATTCACGTTATGTCCAAAAGTTGTTTGTTTAAATGAACATTTATTCACGAAACCTCCAATTTGATTCACTAAATTTATTTCTGTTGATAATTGTTTAGTTTTAAATGTCACATGTTTTTTTAGCTTAAAATAGTATTGAATTTATAATGTGAATAACGTTTCAATATTTCTGGGACTAAGTCATTAAATTTTCAATAAAGCTAGTCAGAGTCGAAATGTTTTTCCTAATGATATATTTAATAGTAACTATAATAACTATGATAACGAATGGTAATTTTTATTTAATAATTTCATTAATTTTATTTTGGAATATCTTATTCAATTAATTGCGATCAATTTGGAAAAATTGTGCCCAAATATATGTAATAATTTGTTATTTTGTGCTCCGGAGATGTTGTAATGTAAAATATTTATCAATTGAAGTCCATTAGGTTGGAAGATTTGATACGCCGTCTTCACGCAAACTAGGTAAATATAAGCTCACTGAGTTATCGCTCAACATTCCTAGAACGTTTTTGACTATAAGGAAATACTAGTATTGTTTTTTAAGTGAAATATATTCAAAGTGTATATACTGACTTTAGTTTCTGACTTTTTTTCTGACTATAATTAGGACCCTTTAGTCGTTAATATTTTGCGAAATTTGTGTACCTTTGATTCCTATTGTCGTATTGATACTCTCTATGCAATTAGTGACACAAGTTAGAAATTCTACATTTAGATTGACATTAATTACATATACATCCTACGTTAGTGTGAAATATTTGTTAAAAGCATGTATGAACCTTGTCCAAGATTATTATTAAAGAAAAATATACGTAAATATCAAAATGCTGTAGTCAAAATTTTCATCATAAAATAGAACTTTTGGTTTCAATTAAATCCTCAAAAACTAAATGTTTCTTTAAAAACCAGAATATAAAAATAATAAAATAAAAATATGTGCGAATAAAGAAGTAAAATATGCTCCGTTCTAAACTATGAATTTCGTCTATAATTAGTTCTTTGTAGAACAAAATAATTTGGATAATTATAACAAATATTTTTCTTTTCCTGTTTCTTTGTTAGTTTTAAACGAAAAAAAATTGCTTTTTTAAATAAAATTTTTAGCTTCATTTTCTTTCCTAAGTTGAATGCTGACACGTAAACAGCTAATTGACCTTTTCTGTTTCATGGATCGAACATATTATGTTTCCTTCTACTGTCAACATCCGTGCCCGAACCGAATATAACTCAATTTTTTTGTTTGAATAAGAAATTAATTTTCTGGTTTTGACTCGGTTTTATTTGCAAAATTCATTAAATTATATTCGTATTATCCATCCATTCGGTTAGGTTACATTCACACTAAACATTGATGCTAACTGCTTTTATATTATTAATATTATTTCTGTTATATTGAAAAATATTTTTTTTTAATTTTATTATTATTATTATTATTATTATTATTATTATTATTATTATTATTATTATTATTGTTTATTATAAGAACTTTTATTTCTTCCAATTTCCACACTGATTATTTTATCCATTGAATTAGAAAGAGAGTTTTAAGACTATAAATCAGTAATATATCGATGTTTGTTGATACTAACGAATTTTCGGCACTGCCTTTTTCAAGTGAATTTGATCATTATTACATTAAATAATTATTGTTGGGGGATAATAAATTTATTTCGTATTTTATAATGAATTTATTGGTTTAATTATATTATATTTATATTTTATTTTAAATACCCAAAAAATATATTTCCTATTTTTTAAAATTTTAAATTCTATAATTCAATTAAATTTTCAATTCTTTAATAAAAAAACGTTTTTTATGTTTTAAATTTTAAATCTAATTGAATATTAATTTAAGTATTAATTTAGTTGAATGTTGATGGACGGTTTAAGTTTTTTGATGTAAAGAGTTTCAACGGCTAGTCTTTGGAATGAGTTTTTGAACGCATCTTGTAACATTTTGCATTTTGTTTCGTGTAAGAGTGGTGCTGATTTGTGCACTTTTTTCCAGTGTTCGTGATAATTGCTGGTTTTGCTCTTGACGTGTTCGTTGAGTCTTGTTTGGAACGTTCTACGTGTTTCGCCTATGTACGATGCGTTACATCTTGTGCAAATAATTTGGTAAACGATGTTCTTTGAGAAGCAGAAACATTTGGTGGAGGATTGGCTGATGTTAGGTCTGATGTTAGAGATTTTTGAGACTTACGAAACTGTGATTTCAAAGGTGCAGCAGTTATAAAAATTAGGCGAATATGAACTGGCAGCACCATATTGCTAACAAACATTCTAACCTAACAAACAGTACTCGCTGATTTCAGCGAGACGAATGCTAGCGCATTATAATTAAAATAATAGGTCTCGGTTTCAAAACCTTACTGTGAGAGAATTTATCATGCCATTTGTGCTCTGTAGTTGCTCTATTTACTTTATGCGAGCGTGATAGCGTAGCACGAGAGTTCGCTAAAAGTAGACTTATTACCTCTTTCCATAATTTAAAGGGTCATACTGGGCTTTGTATCAGATTAATTATTGTCCTTCTTATCTATAACACCACAATATGGATAGAATTTTCTCTAAAGAAAACATTCCAGTTGTTTACCTGTGTATTATACCAGCAATGCCTTTTTTCGCATACTAAACAACCCTGCTTGAGATTGGTTAAATTGTATTGCAGAAAAAACATCGATATCTTTACTGATTCATAGTCAATTCTTTTAATAAATACAATGTCAATTGAAAAGAAATTGGAAACTAGTTTTGTTTTGTGTCATTAAATTTAGTTTGAACATGTAAGCTTCTTATAACCTTCTAATATTATTTTACTATCAAAAATTGAAATAAAATGCCCCATT
This sequence comes from Schmidtea polychroa, assembly GCA_959609185.1. Classification (NCBI taxonomy): domain Eukaryota; kingdom Metazoa; phylum Platyhelminthes; order Tricladida; family Dugesiidae; genus Schmidtea; species Schmidtea polychroa. The sequence goes on along the minus strand of CAUHTR010004904.1, from coordinate 9,235 downwards.
TTGTGTTATCCAAAACGACGTGAATATATTTATGTAAATTTTATATTTTATATATATATATATATTATAAAAATTTAATTAAAAAAATTATTTGTCTGATATTTGTTGCAAATGTCTAAATAAAATAAATTTTAAATTGTCAATTATGAATTTTTATTTTATAAATAAAGAACAAATAAACTGACAAAAATAATTTCAGATTTTAAACTTAGCAACATTTTTTGTCATTAAATGCATAATATAAAATAATATAAAGCCAATTTAAAAATAAAATGTGATTTATAATTTAATGATAAATACAAACAAAAGAAATTTTTAGAAAACTTTGAATTTTTAAACTACATTGTCAAATATTTTAAAATGCATTGAAGAAGAAATATTGAAATATTTGATTTGAAACTTGGAAATTTATTTCATACTAATTTTTAAAACTTTCTCCTTGCCACTGTATTTTTCGGTTGAGAACCTTTCGCATAATATAATTTACAAAAACAAATTTTATCTTATAAAAATATTAAAGAATATTTTTATTACATATTTTTTCTGAATTTTACAATATTTCTAGGAAAAGATAAATAATTAGAATAAACATTATTTCATTTTAGTATCAATTTGTTAATATTTCATGGGAAAACACACTTGTCGCAAAAGATAAAAGAATTCATAAGTTAATATATGTGATATTAGTTATAGAGACATTGAGCCAATAAACTGTATTTTATTATGTTTTATGATGGAAATACGTCAGGAAAGAATTAATATTTAAAATTTGTCAAATTGAACATTGACAGTTGCTGGGGTTTAAAGTCAGCTTATCGAATGGAAGATATGGACATTTTTAAATAGTAAAACAAAATAATTTACAAATCATGATATTAATTTTCAACAAAAATGTGGGAATTACATTTTAAAATAAACTTTGATGTCGAAATTCGGACATATATTGCATTATTCTGGATGTTTTAATTTAACATTTTGTATTATGAATTTGTTTTGTTTGAAAAAGAAATAAATTTTATAGGAATTTAGAAGATTGCCAAGTATTGTAAATGAATCCAAAACATTTACTTTAAGTAGTTTCAATGAATAAAAATCCCTTATTTTTTGTTCAGCTTTAATTTGAATATCTTTTCTTTTATTATTTCATTTATTTTCATTGGGAATATGGATCAAATTTTTGTTACATTGAAAAAAAGATTGATCTGTATTGATAATGAAAATTAATTAATTAACTTGAATTAGAAATTGATAGTCCCATGAGAATGATACTGGACTCTACATTGACATAAATAAAAGAATCAAAACACACGAGTAGCTCATTTTCTAAATCTATTAACCCTATAATACAAAAAATAGAGTATATTTGTAAAATAACATACTTTATTCTTTAAAATAACCTTCACATTATAAATTTAAATAAATATTTAGTGACATATCGTTGCAATCAGAAATGAACTCACTCGTGGTATGCTGTTCTGCAAATACGGCAAGCTTGTCGGAGATTACCTGGTTGCAGGATGACTCAGAGTAACATGCAGAAAAGAATTGTAAAAGACACGAAATGGAACAACTTAATTGGGAAAGAATACGAATCAAAACTGAATGGTAACTAACTGTAATTGCGGGGTTATATAGTGTGTTGCGAGTAATCTTGCGTTATGGGTGGTGCTAATAATAAATGGTGATGTCGTGAAAGATGCATTGTGGCTCAGAAAAGGTACCGATCATTCAAAGATAAATGTTGTGGAACTAGATACAGTGCTAAAGGAAATTAACCTAGCATTCCAATGGGGTATTAAAAAATTCGAAATGATAGTAAATTCTGCGATAGTAGTAATCTAGATGAAAACAGTATTTAATAGTGAAAGCAAAATACGAGTTCATGGAATTTTTGAAAAGCTAGTTAAACGTCACTTGGAGATTATCAAGGAACTCACCATTGATTGTAGTGTGTCTATTTCTGTACGTTTCGTTAAGTGAATAGAGAACAGAGTAGATGTCATCACGCATATTCCAGGATGATGGCAAAAGCTAAGAAATCTTTTCAGGAGTTTAGGAAAAATCAATCTACTTCATTCTATTCATCTTTTAAATCATTTTTTATACTTTTTATTAAACGTTTGGGATTTTTGAAAAAATACCTAAAAAAGAATTTATTTAAAGAAATACCTGAAAATATTTTCAAAACTAAAAAAATACTTAAAAAATATGAAATTTATAAAATAACTAAAAAATTATTAGAACTTATTTAATAACTAAAAAAATTAATATCTAAAAATAAATTTAAAAAATAATTAAAGAAAATTTATTTCAAATAATAAATAAATAAAATAAATAAAAATACTAACAAATTGAAAAAGATATTACTGAAAAATAAATTATAGTAAGTAGTCAATACTTTTTTCCTATTTATGAATTTATTTTGGTGGACTAGCAACTAATAGTGTTAAATATAATTCAAAATTAAAAGAAAATATTGATCGAATAAATTATAAGTAGTCAAATATTATTATTAAATATTGATACAAATAACCAGTTGCCGGGCGATTTTTTTCATGTTTTCGGTCAAAAAAAACTATTTTTTTAAATCATTAATTAATAGTATATAATCAAAATATAACGTAAATATTTTTTGTTAATTTTCCGAGTTTGTATTCACTATTTTTTCTATATGAGTTTGCACTCATATTTGAGCGCGCATCCGGCAAGTGGTTAATATAAATCAGAATATTGATCGATACAAATAAAATTAAAATTTAGTTTTTTTACATTATTGACAAATAATTCATACGTAATATTATAAAAGTTAATTATTTTATTATTTTTATTATTCACGTTAAATTTAAAAGAAAATATTTATCGATTACTTAAAAAATCGCAATTAATTTACGATATTACTAACAAATTATTATAAGTAGTAAAATATTGATAATAAATATTGATCGACAATACTAAGAATTTTAAAATGTATTTTTTTACAGTAATTGTTTTTACTGACAAATAAAATTAATTATTATTAAAATACAATTAATAATTAATTTTCGATATTATTAACAAATAAATTGAAAATAGTAAAATATTGATAAATAAATCAAAAATAAATCAAAATAAAGAAAATAAATGAAGAATTAAATATTAATTTAATTTTTTATCTGTCTGGGACAGGTTCGAAGATTATGACCAATTTCATTGCAATTGCCGCATTTTATAGCTCTTGGTTTTCATATGGATATTCCATTTCTTTAGCCATGGAACAACTACTAAATCGTCGAGTTTTATCATAAATTCTAAAATTACTCAAATTTCTTTTTTTGGAGCTTTAGCAAAGTTGGAATCGACTCTTTGAATTAGTCTTATTGTACTCCCAAACATTTTCATATTTCAGTACCATTGTAATAATATTATGTGTACTTCATTTAATTTCTTTATTTTGATGTGTTGTTTTTTTAATTTATTTTTAGATATTAATTTTTTAGGTATTTTATAAATTTCATAAATTTGAAATTTTGAAAATATTTTTAGGTATTTTTTCAAATATTCCTTAACTTTTAATTGTAAATTCTAATTAATTTTTTATAGTCATTAAATTCATGATTCCAACTGTCATATCCATTTGAAATTGTAGCAATATTACAAGTTTAGCCCTTAAAAGACTAGAAAAAAATAATGTTCTAGACAAATAGTGTCAAGTAGTAACAGAATGAAAAAGTTTGTAATTAGGCTATTTTAAATTTTTGATTTAACTTCTTTTTATTTAAATTATTAAAAATTAGCAAAAATTTTTTAAATATGTCCATAGATTAGGTATATATTTAGGTATATATCTAAATTTGAAAATGTGTCCGATAGGATTAAAAGGACATATTAATTTTTTTATTAATATTACTCAAATCACTTGTATTATTTCAAAGCATGTTTCAAACAAAAAAACAAAAGGCAATATGTAATTTTAAATTACATAAAACAAAAACTTTTTTAACTCTTTTTCATCTTTTGTCACAAAGAAATTAAATATAACCACAAATCAAAAAAAAATTTAACTAGTTAGATGTAATTTGATTATTATTTAATTTATTTTACTTCCTACACGAAATTAATAATAATTTTAATAGCAATAAATTAATGTTTAATGATAAATTAAATAATGTAAATAATAAATTTATAATTAAAAATAATGATTAAAAATCAGAAATAAAGTGAAATTGAATGAAATAACAAAACGTAAAGAAAAATAGAAAAGATTTGTTATAATGGTGAAAAGAGCACATTAACAATTTGTAACAATGGCGCGCTATTAGTGAGAGACAAATTCGAATATTGGGTCGTATGTAGAATGTTGAATTCAAAAATCTTAGTTAGGAGGAAATTTTTGGGATTTATTGCTCGTGTAAAACTAATAAAAAATTTTTGATGATTAACAAAAACAAAATAAAATATATGATACTAATTGAATCTGTATTTTTATTGCCCTCGATTAATTAAACAAAATTAGAATAATATATATTTATAAGTTTACAGTTTACCTTTATAAATTGTCGAAACAAACCATTTCACATTTAAAAAAATTTAAATTATGAAATTCAAGTTAATAAAATTGATTTTGATCTTATTTTGATGGGGTTTCATATAATTGCCACTATGCCCCAATACCACGGTTTTACACTACTAATATGATATAAAGTTACATAATCGGTTTAGCACTATAAATTTTGGATTTAAAAAGAATTGTGAAAAATATCAAATTTTAAAAATCCATTAATTTCGAAATTCTCCCAACGAAAAGTCAAATAGATCCACCTGGGGAACTAGGGCCCCAGATGAGAGGCATTGCATTAGAGCATGAATAAATATGTTTGATATATGATAAAAGCATTTTTACACAAAATAAAAATATTAGAATTCGATAACATGTCTAAAAATTAAAGTTTGATATTAAAAAGTACAAGCAAAATATATAATGGGATGAAAGGAATTTTAATATTTATTTTATTGAAATAAAATATTTGTGTATCATCTTGGTATTTTGAAAGAAATTTTTTTTAACAAATAACAAAAAGAATTTATTATTTTATTTGAATAAAAGTGCAGAAAATTCAATTTAATCGAGTTTTATTCAAGCAGTCCTAAAATATCGATAACTGTGGATCAATTTCCCGTTCACTTTTTATTGAACGTAAGCAACTATTTTATTGAGAAAGTTTTCATAAATCAATCAAATGATAAATAATAAATCATAGATAAATCAATAAATTAAATCACCCAAAAAAATTAATAAATAGTTAAAAATTAAAAAACAAGGTGAAAATTTATTGCAAAAATGTCATTGAAAATCATTAACAAATAATATACAAAGTAATATAATATTATATTTCATTGGCTAAATCTGCAATATTTTCATTATCTAAAAAATTATAAAATAATCAATGAAAATAAAAAAAAAAGAAATTACCATGTAATTTACAATCTTCCAGGAAACTTGTAACGTTCTCTCTGATGCTAGAATCAAAAATGCAACCTAAACATGTTTTCAGTTCAGTTAAGGTCTTCAGAATAGCCAAGTGAACGATTGGCTCCAACTCGGTGATATGCTTGCACAGCCCGAATGCTAATGGCGTAAGGAGGGCTTCATCATTGAATGAATTAGTGGCAATCTGAATGATCAATGGGATCATATGTTTCTCTGTGATCGTTACATAGGTGATTTTATCGAAATATTGATCAATAGAAAGCATGCAGCGGCAGATATTCGATATCAGATCAATTGTTTGATCAGAAATCGATAGATTCATTCCGCATTTATTTTCGGCTCTCAATAGAGAAATCAACGCATTGCAAATAGATTTGATCAACTCTCCACATTGAACCGGAGCTTCAGTTATCAACGAGTCCAATGAGAACGGAATCATGAGAGTCGATTGAATTTTTCGTTTTTTAACCTTGGATTTGATTTCCACAGAAAGATGTTTCAAAAATCCGCTTGCGACAGAAATGAACTCGGAATTATTGACAAATTCAATTGTTTTATCCATCTCACTGGATTTCACTATGTGATGATTGACAAAATCGAAAAAGCTGGAATTTCTCTCAAGATAGAACTTGACAGGCAGAGTGGAATTCTGTGTAAATTCTTTCAGTTTGCTCATTATTTCCATGTCGAATTCGAATAAATAGCACAATTGATTTAGCACTTTGATTGATATTTCTTGGATATATTTCAAATCAATTGCTGATATTTGAGATTGATTTTCATTCAATGATAATGATAGCTGGATTAATTTCCACATAACTCGTGAGTCTTCCTCCTCTGGGCAATATTTGGCATGGAGTTTGTTGAGATTTATCAAATGACATCCGAAAATGCTAATGCTACCAGAAAGATATGAAATATTCCCACTGACAATTCCTTTCTCAATCAGCATCAAACAAGTGCTAATCAGTGATTTTGTATCTGTCATTTTTGATAATTTATTGCGTATTTCTTTCAGGAAATCACATGAATGTTTAGCTAGTTTTCTCAGTTTATTATTCAATGAGTCGATTTGGAAAAGTTTCTCCAATAATTCCCCAAAACATTCCCAACCAACTGATGAAGAATCTGCTCTGGAAATAATTCCATACATTAATGCCAAACTCGATTCGAGTTCTCCATTTCTCAGTTCTGAATTATCAATGCATTTTTCCATAACATTCAAACACCATTTGAATACTCGTAGAAGTTCTTTGTATTTATCTGATGCTAAGAAGTTTTTGAAAAATAGATTTATTAATATAACTTTATCCGATGAGATTTGTTTGAGGTTTATATTGAGTAAGCTCGAGAAAACATTTACACAAGTCTTTTCAACGAGTTCTTTCGAGGTGAATCCTAATGCTACGAAACTCGAGATGCAAGACAAACACGTAATGCAATCGAGAGATTCAAATTTCTTTAATATGACATCACTAAGCATTGGAATGATAGAAATGGCCATTTCGTCCAATTCTGTATCGCCTTGGACTATGATTTTCGTTCTAACCATTATCGACAATTTACTAGCCAACAACTCAAGACATTTGGATTTTACACTTTCATCAGTTTCCTTAATAGCCAGATCAATGACCAACGACAAATAGAGGTTTATCGATAATGACATTCCGATATGTTCTATAATCTGACGGAACAGTTGACAGATTTCATTTCGTTGCGCAGCAGTTATGGGAGCGTTGTTAATCAATTTCATTGATGCAAAAAGTGTCCCGATGAATTCTTTCAGACTTTCCGTAACGGTAATCAAACCATCAGAGTTTTCTTTTAAATGAATTAAACTGTAACTTATGATGGTCTTTAATAGACCAAATGAATCGATCTTCTTTTCTAAGAGATTTTCTTTCACAGATACAAAATGTTTTTCTTCATCGTTATTGGCGGAAAGTTTGATTTTTGAAACATCAGCATTTTTCGTTTTACGTTTCTTATTATGAGGTGAACTAGAAATGTCTGTATCGACAAATTTTCGTTTCCTACTGGGATCTTGAATGAAATACGAGAGGAACATTATAATTTTCTTCAACGATAATATTTGCACGTCAGGGGAAAACATTTTCAACAATGGCATAATCAGACATTCATTGGAATTCATATGGGTTCCTGATGGTTTGATTGCTGTCATGAATATCATTTGAACCCATAAAATACTGTCATTCTCATCTGCAACCGATAAGCTCTTAACTATCGAGTGGAACAATACTAAAACCCGATGTTTCGGTAGGATTGAACACTCGCGGATTAAATTGATAATTATTTGAACTGTGTCGCTAGAATTTTGGGATTTTTGCTTAATGCATAATGGTAATGTTTCGTTGATAATGCTGATAAGGATATTCATGGACTTCTGGTCCTCCTTTGGTACCAGATAATTACCGATCCAAGAAATGAAATAGATCAGATTAAAGTGTTGAGATCCTATTCCTAATTTAACTATGTTTTGTATAATAATGAGGTTAAGCTCATTCACGTTAGAATCTTGAAATAAATACAGGCATTTGGAGAAGATTTCCAAACTGATTTTATCAGAAATGGAATCAAGATTTACTTTATCTTTTGATTCCATTACACAAGTCAAAATAGAAAGAACGGCAGCCATAATATTTTTTGCAATTTCTATGAGATTTTCATCTACGGGCTCAGAAGTTTTTCGAGAGAGTCTACTTACAATTCTAAACGAATTTAGTCATAATTTAGTCATAGTAAGTAGTGAATATATTTTTCTTTTTTATGAATTTATTTTTTAGTTAAGTAATTGATTTATTTTTTTATATTCCTATATTAGATTTTCGATCAATATTATTGTTAAATACTATTGATATATTTTTTTCAATATTCCATGTAATATATTGATTTAAATAACGTTAAATATTGATTGATAAAATTAAATTTAAGGTTTTTTTTACAATATTACTGAAAAATAATCTATAAGTATTATAAAGAAATATTTTAATAAATTTTAATGAAAACAATAATCGATTACAAAAATAAAATTAATTTTTCGATATTACTAACAAATAAATTATAAGTGGTAAAAGATTGATAAATAATACCGAAATATAATAGTATTGTCAAATAAATTAAACAAAATAATGATCGATTACTTATATAATTAATTAAATAATTAATTTCAGATATTACTAACAAATAAATTATAAATATTGATCGAAATTTAAAATGTATTTTTTTCCAATATAAATACAATTAATAATTTATTTCCAATATTACTTACAAATAAATCATAAGTAGTAAAATATTGATAAATAACGTAAAATATCAAAAAAAATGATCGATAAAAATATATTAATTTTTTTACAATTAATTATTTATTATAATTATTATAAAATTAAATTATTTTTAATGTTCATGTTAAATTTAAAAGAAAATAATAATCGATTAATAATAGAATACAATTAATAATTAATTTTCGATACTACTAATAAATAAATTATAAATATTGATTGACAATACTGAGAAATTTAATTTAAAAATTTTTTTCAATATTACTGACAAATAAAATTAATTATTATTAAAATACAATTATTAATTAATTAAAATACAAATATGTTAAAAATGTAATTTTTTTACAATATTATTTGCAAATATAATTTATAAGAAATAAATTATTTTATCATTTTTATATTTGCAAATTAACATGTTTATCGATTACTTAAAAAATTGTAATTAATTTACGATATTACTAACAAATAA
>CAUHTR010004902.1:0-14760 GCA_959609185.1 Schmidtea polychroa | reverse complement strand
CGGAGAACAGATCAGGGAAAAGCCTGAGAAAATAAGAATGGATCCAGCAACGAGTACAACAACAAGAATCACACCTCTACGGATGAAAGATACTCCAACAGTGTTAATGTCAACCTCGGAGGAAGATGGGATGCGATTCCTGAGAAAAGAAACTAAAACAAAGTGTGGACAAAATGTCTATGAGACAAATTATAAAGGTATATATGTATCTCAGAAAATGATTATAGAGGCCCAAACAAACGTACATGCCGGAGATATCGAGTTGACAAATTACTTTAATAACAAAATAGATTATTTATTTCACTTTGGTCAAAATACTGTTGAAAATGTGTACCGAGAAGTTATTATAAATGATTGCAATCTCAACAAAGAAATACTCCGAAATCGGATGGCAATGGCTATAACCAATCCTAATTTGGTAGCACCAATGTTAATTACAGAAAATGGGGTGTTTGCCAGAATTTTCGGTGAAGCACTATATAGCTATAAATGTAAAGCGGTACCAGTCAAACTGACAAAGTACGACCAATGCACCAACGAGTTGCCAGTAAATTTAAATGGAAAGTTGCGATTTATGGAGCCTGTAACACGAATCTTACTGGAAGAGGACGTGAAACCGAAAGTATTACAGTGTAATAGATTGTTGGCACCACTATACAGACTAACACCAGAATCTTGGAAATGGAAATGGTAGATACAATTCTCCCAAGCGGAAGTGGGAAGGTAAATTACGAGTATTTGTTAACTCCAGATCATTACAAGAAAGCGACGTATAATACAATGAAAAAGATCTGGGGAAAGTTTATGTTCATTGGACAAGCGTGCGCCGGATTGATTGGAATTTATGTAATATGTGTTGTAATCAAAGTGATAATATCGCAGGTCTTATCAACACACAGATTATACGCGATCACAGGTTGGTCGTGGAAACTAGTAATTGGTTGCATACCATTATTGGCTAGATTCTTCATTACTCATCATCAATATCAGGAGTTGGAGATACTCAAAGCGCGAATATTAAAGAAGAAAAGGTGAGCTACGCTAGTACAACCCCTTCAAGGGACGAGAATAATGACAATGACAACGAGGGTGATAGTGCACCGTTATATGTTGACAATCAAGAACTAAGTGGAATGAATAAAGAAGCGTTAAGAACTTATCAAATCTTAAAAGAGCCACTGTTAAATGCGAGTAGCGTAGACACGTTTACAAAATTGTGTATACCAAAATCATTTATGCAACCAGCACCAGTGTATCCAGTTGATCGATTACGAGAGATGAAACCAGTAGAAAATATCGCATTACAATGTGAAGGAATGGTAGGAGAGAGAATCGAGCCTTCTAGCGCAGAGATCGAGAGAAAGAATATGTTAGGCTTACCATGTAACTACTCAATGATGACATTAACAAAAAGAGGAAAGCAACTTCGAATATTTATACAAATGAACAAACATAAAGTGGAAGCTTTGGTTGATTCGGAATCTAGTCACACAATAATATCGGAAAATGTATTAAACGCGAAGGAGAAAATGCGAATAAACCCTACCGACGAAATAGTGAGGTCATTATCAAAAAATGAATTAAACATAATTGGACAACTTAACGTCATATTCCATATTGGAGATCGAATAATAGCGCACGATGCGCTCATAATGAAGGGAAGCCCAGTACGATGTCTGATCGGCATGGATATATTAGAGCAGCTGGACGGAGTCTCACTTGATTTAGAGACAGGTAATTTGATAGCAGGAGAAACAGGAGAAATAATTCACAGGGCAGGTGAGGTGTTTGTGAATCAGACACTGACAATACCACCACAATCGGAAATGGTGTATTGTGCAAATACCATGAGTATGGATAGTGGCGATTTTATAAATGAGCCAAACCAGACACTAGTCGAAAAATATGATATACCAAGATGCGACGAAATAGTCAAAGTGGAAAATCAGGTAGAGTCTGTACATGCAATGAAAAGTAGTAATACACCAGTCAGCTACATCAATAAGATATTATATATAGCCATAATGCTGATGTTAGTAACAGTTGCGAGCGGCAAAAAGATTGACTTACCATATGCGGTAAACAAAATCCGAGGAATGGAGAAAATACATATATATTCCACTCTAACAAATATAGTATGGACCTGTAAATGCGAGATCGCAGACCAAATAGAAATTATTGATTTACTAGACAATACGGCACCAGTGGTAGAACTGAATTATGATAAAGATATATTTGCAGTACGAAAGTTAAAGCCAAATTTCAAATACCAATGGCTGTTGAGACAGAACATGTCAAAGTGGTACACGCAAATTCCGATAGAAGTGCACACAAAAGAGATGCGAAACTTGATCGAAATAGAACCAGAGATAAATGGAATCAATATATATTGGAAGCCAGTGGACTTGGTGAAAGTGCGAATCACATTTCAAGGGTTAAATGTCGACACCCTTAACTCGCGAAAATCATTTATCCGCTACGAGAAATTGAAAATGAATCAAAATTATTCAGTTAATGCAAACTACTACGAGAACATATGCCTCGAAAATGGAACGGTAGTGAGAAACCAATGGTCACGATTTAAGAGTGAGACCCAGTCTATCTATCTCAGAGACGAGTCAAATCGTATAACCCTGAGTGTTGGAAATGGACCGGTAACGATATATAGAAAATCAGGAAATGATGAAAGAGTTGTTATTATCTACAAACAAAAAACCCTGACTATATTAGATAGCGGTAATCATTTTTTTACACTTTACACTTCTGATTTAGAGACGGCATGGGAATTAACAGTTAAATATCAGCGATGGATAACCGAACCAGGCAGATGGCAAACAGTTTTCGTGGAAGTCAAGACAATCAATGAATCGAAACGAAAATCAGATACAACCACATCACCTTTCCAATTACCGACCCAAGAGACGACAAAACCTAACTCAAATAAACTAATGATGATAAATTCGGATTTGACAATCAACTATTGTGAATATCTCATTTACATTTTAATAACAGGTTTTCTCATCTTATCAATAACCTTCATAATCATCACTATCTTGATATGTGTAAAAGAGAGACAACTAACTATCCTTCAACCACCATCATATTCATATTATGAGAAAAGACTATAAATTGTAATCTGCATGAATAGTGTATAAAAATATATTACATTTATATTAACAATGTGCATGTTTTATAAGTACCATAGGATGAACTGTGTAATTTGTTTGAGATTCGAAGCGAGGTGTTGATGCTTTGCGAATAAAGAGTGATACAAAAAAATGACTATCATTTAATTTCAGAGAATGCAAGAAGCCTCGGAGATGTCATGCAAAGAGTGTAAAACAAGTACGCAAGAACTAAAGCAAAAGTTTCGTAGCATGCAGGGCAGAATAACAGATTTGGAGGAAGAAAACTTCCGTCTGAAAAGGCGGTTGGACCGTTTGGAAATCTTATTGTTTCAACACGAAGCCGATTTCGCGATGTTTCGAATGAGAGTAGAAGAAATAGAGGAATCGGAAGATGATGGTGAGATAAATCAATTAGACTAAAAAAATAAATTATTTAAACGGACCCTGTTGGTGTTTTTTCGTCCTCGAGAAAAAAAAATAATAGTTAAATAAATATAAGTAAATTAACAAATAATCAAATAAATAAACAAATTGATATAAAGAAATAATTGGCAGTGATAGATAATAGTTAAATAAAAAAATAAATAGATTACCAAGTAAATAATCAAATGAATAAACAAATTGATATAAACAAATAATTAAAAAAGTGATAAATTAAATAAATGAATAATAAAGAAAAACGAGCAAATAGAATAACTCAAATAAATGTTGCAAATAATGAAATGACTACCTTAAATGAGCATGGCTGATTAGTAATTAATGAATTAGCATAACTATATAGCAATGGGTAACCCACTGGGGCGAGAGAACAAAATTATAAATAAGTAGGGAATAATTTCACATTAGTAGTAACAAAGACTATTCACGAAGAGGGACACAACTACCCCACCCTTTCTAGCATAAATTAAAAACAAAGGTATGCTAAACATTTATTCAAAGTTTTATTCGTCATCAGAGTCCAACAGAACGGGACTTTGGATGCCACAGTCCCATTCCCTGCGTACATTGCAAGGCGGGCGTCTTTCAAACCTACTGACTGTATCCACACAGGCAAAGGTACGTTTCAATCCCTTTCGACGCGGTGGCAAAGGGACCCTGAAAAAGAAATTAAAAAACCTGTTAGTATGGCAGTCAAATAACCATTGCATAACATCGAGATGCTCAAACTTAGGTTCTGGGACAGCCTAAAATAGTAAGGGTTGAAAAAAAAATGAAATAAATACTATGTAAAACTCCGTACCATGGCGCCCTCGACAAATAGTTAGTGCAGTGAAGTAATTGATTTTAAGAGTTACGTAATAAATTAATAAGTATAAATACGGCTAAAATTGTCGGAAAAATACGAGTAGCTGTAATTAGAGGTTTGCTTCTAGTATAAATACAAAATCAAAAATCAAAAATATATGACCCAAAACATGAGTGTAAGTAGTTGCATAAACAAATTAACGAATTAAAATTAAAAAGTAAATAAGTTAATTTAAACATCAATAAGTTAATTTAACAAGCAACACGAGCACTTGCAATCACCGGGGTTTGGCTACCCTGGACAGCGATTGCAAGTGTTCGGTTACTATGAGGGTAGTTGAGGACAGCATGGTAAAAAGAATCACAAAAACAAAAAAAAAATAACAAAAGACAAGTAATCACTTACGTCCATAGTAATTGAGGGATGGCGTTACTAAAATTCAAAAAAAAATATGAAAAAGAAAAATAAAATATAAAATGCTTACTTCAAGATTGGCAAGACAAAACTAACGAAAAGTGGTAAAGCAGACACTTATATAGAACACTTATCAGTACAGACTACAGGGTAATTAATTAGAAAGCTTATCAGCACGGGCTACGTTAAGAAACCACAGGGTAATTAATTATAGAGCCTATCAGTATCGGCTACGTCAAAAACCGCAGGATAAGTAAAAAAAAATTCATTCGGAATATTAATGTTCATCGCAGATACCTTATCAGGCTGAGTAAACAAGTGATATCATGAGTCGGTCGGTGCGGGGGAGATTAACTTTTTACCATGCTGCGAGCGAAATAAACCAATAAGTTATTAATAACAAAAAATTATTTTAAATTATAATATTAATAATAATGGTAATAATGATGAAAGAAAAAATATAAATAAAAAGAATAAATAAATTACCTTGCGACTGGGAATAAATTAGACGAATATTTTGCACATAAAAATCGATCAAACCATAAAGACACACACAGACAGACACACAAGCATATCCCATCAACTGCTCAACTCTGTTATTAACCACAATTTTATCCACATTCTTGGTAAACCGTATTCATCTTGAACAATAACAACAACCACAGCTAATATCATCGCGCTACTAATATAGTATAAGAAATTTTCAATAAATTTTACTGTTGATTTCCACCAAAGGCGCCAGTCTAATCAATTAATGAATTCATAAACTCGCACACAAAAATTGTAAAAACTGCAAATTGTAACAAAATATAATTTAATCAGATACTATTAAAAATTTCTTTTATTCTCACCACATAACCATAACCTTACCAGACTGTCGTTAGTCTACTTGATTTATTAATTTTTAATAGACGTCCAGATAAAAAGTATTTCCCTTAATAAACGTCCCGATAAAAAATTATTTACCCCAACTAATAGACGTCCAGAAAAAAAATTATTTCCCTCAATTAATAGACGTCCCGATAAAAATTATTTCCCTCAATTAATAGACGTCCCGATAATTGCGATAATTGGAGTAGGATTGTGATAAATAATAATAATAATAATAATAATAATAATAATAATAATAATAATAATAATAATAATAATAATAATAATAATAATAATAATAATATTGATAATAATAATAATAATAATAATAATATTGATAAAATAATAATATTGATAATAATAATGGTAATGATAGTGGTAATAACAGTAATAATTGTAACAATAAATAATAATAATAATAATAATAATAATAATAATAATAATAATAATAATAATAATAATAATAATAATATTGATAATAATAATAATAATAATAATAATATTGATAAAATAATAATATTGATAATAATAATGGTAATGATAGTGGTAATAACAGTAATAATTGTAACAATAAATAATAATAATAATAATAATAATAATAATAATAATAATAATAATAATAATAATAATAATATGGATAGTAGTAATAATAATAGTAGTAGTAATTTTTCAAGTTTATTTCTCATTTAAATCTCTAACATTTCAGGGAACTGCAAATATTATTATTCTTTGGTAATTTTCAAATAATTTCCAATTATAATTTGCAAGCATTACACAAATGCCTAAATATTATTATATCCACTCAAATTCTCATGCTAATAAATAACAGGATTAATAACAATTTTATACAAATCATTGAATTGCTTTATAATTGCCGATATTTCATAACATCACATATAATTGTTACATAAAATGAATAAATAATAAACCTACTTCAATCTTAAAAATATAAATTAATAAACCCAAAAAAAAAATCATTTGTTAAAAATATTTCAGAATATAAAAAATTTCATTATTTTATTGAACCTCCGATTTGAGCTGGAATTCTGAGATTTGATCGACAGATTAGATAAATATATATTTCAAACCTGTGCTATAATTCTCATAATTTAATGTTGTCAATGCATATCGATTTTTCCCCAACTTATCAATCATCGGTTTTGACAAAGAATCAGATATATATTTCAAACCTGTGCTATAATTCTCATGGTTTAATGTTGTCAGTGCATATCGATTTTTCCCCAACTTATCAATCATCGGTTTTGATAGAGAATCAATAACTGAGAATAATTCGAATTTTTATACAATTAATACAAAAAAAAATTAATCTAACCATTTTGTGTTTCTTCTTCGACGTTTGGTAGCATACATGGTTTTTATAACCCAATCGTCAACCATAAATAAGTGTGAATGAAATAAACTCTAATATAAAAAAATAAATGTATTTTAAATAATTCGTTAGCGAAAATCGATTTTTAAATACAAATCAGTAGGCTATATTTTCTCTCTTTCAAATGGCCAATCAAATGTGTAGTTTATTTTAATTGCTCTTTATGGAGAGAAATAATTTCATTACCATTACATACATACAACTGCAAACTGATTGGGTGTTGTACATTTTATTTCCTTTCTGACAAAAATTAATCAGCAAATCCCATTAATCACCAGTAGTATGATTGGAGCTCCCCAGATCAGGAGCTCCCCGCATCACATATACCCCCCCCTCCCCCCCCCCAAAAAAAAAATTTTTTAAATAAAAGGTCAAGGTCAAGGTCATTTATTATTTTTTTTTAATTTAATTTTTTGTTTTAATTAATTGGCCGGGCGGGCTCCTACTTTTTTTCATCCCAAAAATTAATGTTCCCGCCAACAGATTTTATTGAACGATACCTCATCTTAAAGCTCAGTCCAAGACCTTTAGAATGAGCTATAGGTATCTGTTATATCTTTAATAGTTTTAATGTTATTAACAATTGATGACCACCATCTTTTCAATGTTAAATTATTATTATTATTCAAAATATTATTAATTGGCCGGGCGGGCTCCTACCTTTTTTCATCCCAAAAGTTATCGTTCCCATTATCCGAATTTATTAATCGATAGCTTATTTTGAAGCTTAGTCTAAGACCTTTCAATTGAGCCATAGAAGGTATCATCATCATTAACATCGGCAAAGTTATTAAAGTTTTCCCGAGACCATTTTTCAAGGTCATTTATTTTTTCAAGGTCATTTAATTAATTTTTCAAGGTCATTTATTTTTTCAAGGTCATTTATTTTTTCAAGGTCATTTAATTTTCAAGGTTATTTATTTTTTCAAGGTCATTTAATTTTTCAAGGTCATATTTTAAAATTTAAATGTACAGAGTTCCCGCAAACAAATATTATTCCACGATAGCTCATTTTAAAGCCCGATCCAAGACCTTTCGATTGATCCATAGAAGGTATCATCATCATTAATATTGACAAAGTTATTAACATTTTACCAAAAATCATTTTCAAGGTCATATAATTATTAGGTGGTCCAGCGGGCACATGGTTTTCGTTTGCCCAAAGGTTTTCGTTCCCATTATCCGAATTTATTAATCGATAGCTTATTTTAAAGCCCTGTGCAAGATCTATCTATTGATATATAAATATTATTATTATCATTATTATTGGCAAATTATTAACATTTTACCAAAAATCATTTTCAAGGTCATTTATCTTTCAAGGTCATTTATATTTTCAAGGTCATTTCTTTTTCAAGGTCAAGGTCAAATTTTAATAAAAGGTTAAGGCCAAATTTTTAATAAAAGGTCACGGTCAAGGTCAAATTTTAATAAAAGACATATGACTCATCAAGGTCATTTAATTTTCAAGGTCATTTAATTTTTCAAGGTCAAGGTCATTTTTTTTTTAATTTAATTTTTTGTTTTAATTAAGTAGTCATTTTATTTTCAAGGTCATTTAATTTTTAAGGTCAAGGTCAAATTTTAATAAAAGACATATGACTCATCAAGGTCATTTAATTTTCAAGGTCATTTAATTTTTCAAGGTCAAGGTCATTTTTTTTTAATTTAATTTTTTGTTTTAATTAAGTAATCATTTTATTTTCAAGGTCATTTAATTTTTAAGGTCAAGGTCAAATTTTAATAAAAGACATATGACTCATCAAGGTCATTTAATTTTCAAGGTCATTTAATTTTTCAAGGGCATTTATTAAAATAATTATTATTATTTTCTAAGTTTTTAGTTTCTAAGTTTTATTATTATTATTATTATTATTATTATTATTATTATTATTATTAATATTATTGCAAATATTGGTCAAAAAGATAAATTATTTTTACACACACACACACAACCCATCAACCATTAATATTATTATCAATATTAAAACCTAAAATATTTTCTACACACATATACAACCCATTAAACTTTTATTATTATTATTAATATTATTATTATTATTATTATTATTATTATTATTATTATTATTATTATTATTATTATTATTATTATTATTATTATTATTAATATTATTGCAAATATTGGTCAAAAAGATAAATTATTTTTACACACACACACACAACCCATCAACCATTAATATTATTATCAATATTAAAAACCTAAAATATTTTCTACACACATATACAACCCATTAAACTTTTATTATTAATATTATTATTATTATTATTATTATTATTAATATTATTGCAAATATTGGTCAAAAAGATAAATTATTTTCACACACACACAACCCATTAATAATTATTATTGCAAATATTAGTGAAAAACCTAAAATATTATTTACACACACACAACCCATTAACCATTATTATTAATATTATTATTATTATTATTATTATTATTATTATTATTTATTATTACGCGCGCGGGGAATATTATTATCATATATACTCCTAGTCTATCCGACAAAATATTCTATCCCCCTCTATGGGTATTGCTCATATGGGTAATGGTCAAAAGTGTACTACTCACATTCAACATGTCTCAAAGGGTATAATATAATTATTATTAAATTCTGACCAACTTAAATCAATGAAGGGGTAGAACAAAAATATATTACAAAAATATATCTATCCGACAAAATATTCTGTCTCTCTATGGGTATTGCTCATATGGGTACTACTCACACTCAAGGGTTTTCGATTTTAAAGCATATTATGGTTTATTAAGGTTAGTAAATGAAACTTATAACACCTACTTTAATATTTAAACGATAAAAATCAAGACAAGAGAGGACAAGGCAAAGTTTATGCATTTAGTATTGCCAGGTCTAATGAGCAGTGACCAAATATCTGTGCCTGAAAGACACGGTGGATATTTGTTCGCGTCCACAAGGGTTAAACAAGGTATGTGTATATAGAATGTGTGTGTAAAATTATCGCTCCTTATTGACAACTTCCTGTAAAGGCAAACACAGAATATTGCAAACATATAATAATTCTCTACCCCATAACTTAGTGTGTAAAAATTATTTTAGGTTTTTGACTAATTATAATAATAATAATAATAATAAAGTTTAATGGGTTGTGTATGTGTGTAAAAATATTTTAGGTTTTTCACTAATATTGATAATAATAATATTGATAATAATAATAATAATAATAATAATAATAATAATAATAATAATAATAATAATAATAAAAATAATAATAATAATAAAGTTTAATGGGTTGTGTGTGTGTGCGTGTGTAAAAATTATTTTAGGTTTTTGACTAATTATAATAATAATAATATTAATAATAATAATAACTCCCGCGCATGTTAATACTTTAAAAGAAAATATTGAAAATTTAAAAAATAATAATATTTATGCAAAGCATGTGCAATAATTATGTCTTTGTTAATTAACTAAACTTTAGTGTCAAAATAAGTTTTTAAAATATTTTTAAATTTAAAATACCGCAACGTAATATATTTTTGTTCTACCCCTTCATTGATTTAAGTTGGTCAGAATTTAATAATAATTATATTATACCCTTTGAGACATGTTGAATGTGAGTAGTACACTTTTGACCATTACCCATATGAGCAATACCCATAGAGGGGGATAGAATATTTTGTCGGATAGACTAGGAGTATATATGATAATAATATTCCCCGCGCGCGTAATAATAAATAATAATAATAATAATAATAATAATAATAATATTAATAATAATGGTTAATGGGTTGTGTGTGTGTAAATAATATTTTAGGTTTTTCACTAATATTTGCAATAATAATTATTAATGGGTTGTGTGTGTGTGTGTAAAAATAATTTATCTTTTTGACCAATATTTGCAATAATATTAATAATAATAATAATAATAATAATAATAATAATAATAATAATAATAATAATAATAATAATAATAATAATAATAATAATAATAATAATAATAATAATAATAATATTAATAATAATAATAAAAGTTTAATGGGTTGTATATGTGTGTAGAAAATATTTTAGGTTTTTAATATTGATAATAATATTAATGGTTGATGGGTTGTGTGTGTGTGTGTAAAAATAATTTATCTTTTTGACCAATATTTGCAATAATATTAATAATAATAAT
Organism: Schmidtea polychroa; assembly: GCA_959609185.1. Lineage (NCBI taxonomy): Eukaryota > Metazoa > Platyhelminthes > Tricladida > Dugesiidae > Schmidtea > Schmidtea polychroa. The sequence goes on along the minus strand of CAUHTR010004902.1, from coordinate 3,536 downwards.
AATAATAATAATAATAATAATAATAATAATAAAACTTAGAAACTAAAAACTTAGAAAATAATAATAATTATTTTAATAAATGCCCTTGAAAAATTAAATGACCTTGAAAATTAAATGACCTTGATGAGTCATATGTCTTTTATTAAAATTTGACCTTGACCTTAAAAATTAAATGACCTTGAAAATAAAATGATTACTTAATTAAAACAAAAAATTAAATTAAAAAAAAATGACCTTGACCTTGAAAAATTAAATGACCTTGAAAATTAAATGACCTTGATGAGTCATATGTCTTTTATTAAAATTTGACCTTGACCTTAAAAATTAAATGACCTTGAAAATAAAATGACTACTTAATTAAAACAAAAAATTAAATTAAAAAAAAATGACCTTGACCTTGAAAAATTAAATGACCTTGAAAATTAAATGACCTTGATGAGTCATATGTCTTTTATTAAAATTTGACCTTGACCGTGACCTTTTATTAAAAATTTGGCCTTAACCTTTTATTAAAATTTGACCTTGACCTTGAAAAAGAAATGACCTTGAAAATATAAATGACCTTGAAAGATAAATGACCTTGAAAATGATTTTTGGTAAAATGTTAATAATTTGCCAATAATAATGATAATAATAATATTTATATATCAATAGATAGATCTTGCACAGGGCTTTAAAATAAGCTATCGATTAATAAATTCGGATAATGGGAACGAAAACCTTTGGGCAAACGAAAACCATGTGCCCGCTGGACCACCTAATAATTATATGACCTTGAAAATGATTTTTGGTAAAATGTTAATAACTTTGTCAATATTAATGATGATGATACCTTCTATGGATCAATCGAAAGGTCTTGGATCGGGCTTTAAAATGAGCTATCGTGGAATAATATTTGTTTGCGGGAACTCTGTACATTTAAATTTTAAAATATGACCTTGAAAAATTAAATGACCTTGAAAAAATAAATAACCTTGAAAATTAAATGACCTTGAAAAAATAAATGACCTTGAAAAATTAATTAAATGACCTTGAAAAAATAAATGACCTTGAAAAATGGTCTCGGGAAAACTTTAATAACTTTGCCGATGTTAATGATGATGATACCTTCTATGGCTCAATTGAAAGGTCTTAGACTAAGCTTCAAAATAAGCTATCGATTAATAAATTCGGATAATGGGAACGATAACTTTTGGGATGAAAAAAGGTAGGAGCCCGCCCGGCCAATTAATAATATTTTGAATAATAATAATAATTTAACATTGAAAAGATGGTGGTCATCAATTGTTAATAACATTAAAACTATTAAAGATATAACAGATACCTATAGCTCATTCTAAAGGTCTTGGACTGAGCTTTAAGATGAGGTATCGTTCAATAAAATCTGTTGGCGGGAACATTAATTTTTGGGATGAAAAAAAGTAGGAGCCCGCCCGGCCAATTAATTAAAACAAAAAATTAAATTAAAAAAAAATAATAAATGACCTTGACCTTGACCTTTTATTTAAAAAANGGCCCCAATCATACTACTATCACCTCTATTTTGTTTACATTGGCCAATCTCGGTTTACACGACGAAAAAAATTTATCTTATCTCTTTTCCAAGGCTTTTTGAGTCCATGATCGGCAATTGCACGAAGCCGAATATATCGAAAAGAAAAAAAAAATTCCCATTGATTAGAAATGTCTGATAAAATTAATACAATTAGAATATATTTAAAATCAAGACCATTTTTTTCAATTCAAACAGAAAATGTTTTTGGGTTTATAACAAAGGCATCGAGATGTTGTTATATTTCTCTACAAAAAAAAAAAATATATATATATATAATTACACAATGTGAAATTTATCCTGAAGCTTATAGGATTGAAATTTTTAATTTATAAATTTTAAATCAAACTTATAATTTTAAAATGTATTATAAAATAAGGGGCAAATTATAGTCGACACCATAAATAAGTCTTTTGAAAACTGTATTACTAAAAATGAAATGAAACTGTGATAGTACATTTTTATTTCAGTGAAACAAAAATAAAATAAAAACAATTGCGCAAATAAGAATTGGACTGTGGATCCATTTCAGAGTGACGTTTTGGCCACGGGAATATCAACAAATGCAAATGGGAAATTAATAGGTCTTTTGGAAAATGAATTTTGAAAGTCGATTGTTGCAATAACTAAAAACTTTAAATATAATTTAAAATAATTAAAACCAATAAAATCAATAATTAATTAATTCATAGAGCAATTAAAATATAAAATTAATCTGAAAAATTAAAATGTCTATATCTTGAAGTAATAATTCGGATAAATAGTAATAATATTAATAAGGGTAATATTAATAATAATAATAGTGATAATAATGACAACAATAATAATAATAATAATAATAATACATAATCACAGCAAAACATAGATTTCGAGGACGAAAAAATTTTTTTAAGGGGGGAGATATGTTGAGGTCTGTAAATTAAAATTAAAAATTTAAATAAAATTTAGGATAATAATTCAAATGGAAAGTAAGCGAGGAAAATGGCAAATAAAAGCGGGATCGTGCACAGAATTAATAGTAAAGGAAAGTGCGATGGAAACAGTATTAGAAAATGCAAAAAGCAATTACGAAAGGCGAGAATCCGGAAATCCGAGAAAAATCAATAAATGGAAAAATCATCGAAATCGAATGGGAAAAACGGGACAGGTATAGAGTAGCTAATGGTCAACAAGATGATGGTTAGGGATTTATCAGAAAAGGGTTAGGAAGGGTCGAAAAACATTCAAACGTATGAAAACAGAAAACGTTAATTAATTAATTAATTGGCTAATGGAAAACCCGAGCTAATGGGAAACCCGAGCTAATGGAGAACCCGATAGATAAAGGAAACCCGAGCTGGGTAAACAAGAAGAAAGGCAAACAAAAGGAAGATTTGGGCCCATTAGTTTGACACAATGATTAATGGGAAAAGAGTAAGGAGAAGATAGCGCGCGTAGGAAGACCGGTAGGGCCATTAATTATCTGGATTCGTTGGACCATTATGGATGACAGCCGAAGCAAACACGTAGGAGAAAATGTCAAACGAAAGATTGGCTCGGCAATAACCATTTGTCATCCTGATTTCGAGGAGTATATAAGCAAAGGGAAAATCAGAGAAAATCGGCATTCTGCCTCAGCTAGGGTTCGAAGAATTAGACTGTAGGAAAAGTGGTAAACGAATTAGGGAAGTAGGGAAAAGAAGAAATAGAATTAAGAATACGGAAAGGCGAAAAGGGATCAAACCAAAGAGAAACCGAGGAAAACGAGAGTCAAGAGAACTAAAGGATCAAAAGGTGAATATTGTTTGTTTGCAAAGCATCAACGCCGAGCGGAGAATCGTATAAAACTTTGATTGGTAATTGTAGCGTGATAATAATTTGTGAACTTGTTGTTTCAATATACGTTGGGTCGTTCATTGTTTTAATTTAAAGAACACCAGGAGTCAGAGAGAACCGACTTGAAATAATCCAAAAACCCAACAATAGTATTTGGAATATTTGTGAA
>CAUHTR010004901.1:0-32584 GCA_959609185.1 Schmidtea polychroa | reverse complement strand
TAAAAAAAAAAAAATGACCTTGACCTTGAAAAATTAAATGACCTTGAAAATTAAATGACCTTGATGAGTCATATGTCTTTTATTAAAATTTGACCTTGACCTTAAAAATTAAATGACCTGAAAAAATAAATGACCTTGAAAAATAAATGACCTTGAAAATAATATTTTGAAAAATAAATGGCCTTGAAAATTGTCTAGGGAAAACGTTAATAACTTCGCCGATGTTAATGATATTAATAATATTTATATATATCATTAGATAGATCTTACACTAAGCTTCAAAATAAGCTATCGATTAATAAATTCGGATAATGGGAACGATAACTTTTGGGATGAAAAAAAGTAGGAGCCCGCCCGGCCACTTAATAATATTTTGGAAAATAATAATAATTTAACTTTGAAAATGGTCTCGGGAAAACGTTAATAACTTTGTCAATAATAATGATGATGATACCTTCAATAGCTCATTCGAAAGGTCTTGCACTAAGCTTCAAAATAAGCTATCGTCCAATAAAATCCGTTGGTGGGAACATTAATTTTTGGGATGAAAAAAAGTATGTCACCGCTGGATCACTTAATTAAAACAAAAAATTAAATTAAAAAAAATTAATGACCTTGACCTTTTATTTAAAAAAATTTTTTTCCGGGGGGGGGGAGGGGGTATATGTGATCTGGCGGTGACCTGATCTGGCGGTGACCAATCATACTACTATCGCATCATTGATAACAACAAAAAAGGTGTCTTCTTGAAACCTTTGCTGAACTCAATTCACTGATTATTATCAACAAATTGACTTTGATGGTTTGTTGATGCTATAAAATGCTATGGAACCCATCAAAATTGCTGTTAAAACATTAAGTCTTGAAAATTCAACATTACTAACTGCCGAACCCATAGTCGAATCTATGCTCCTCAAGCCATCTAATTTAAAAAGCAGCATTAGTTTAGAGTTGTACGAGAACAACAAAATACACACAAATGAAATAAGGAATAAAATGTCTAAAAGAACCTTCAATCATTCCATCAACATATATAATATCTTTCGCAGGAAATTCCACCTCACGCCTCTTCGGGTAGCATGAACTGCAAGTTTTGCAAAATCAACAAAATACCGAGAAAACTAGTCAATTCGCAACAGATAGTCTTACTCTTCAGGAGGAGCTAAAATTATTAATGAAGAAAGAAAATTGGACACAATTAACATCAGGATCTGAAAATTATAAATGGTTACAGCAAGAATTCAGACTTTGTATCGTGGAAAATTGGTTAATTACATATTAGAATCCACTGATGAAAATTTATTAACAAGTTCCACAACAGCCAGAGAGATTAGTTCAAAAATTTCCCTTTTGCAAGCAATACAGCTTGTCGCTGACAGTTGAAGAGCTATAAAACCACCACAATACAGAACTGTTTTGCTAATTGCGGTTTTATACCCTTAGATATTTCCGAAATTTTAAGAAATGAAGAAAATGAGGATACGTTGCAAGTTGCTATTATTAATTATGAAGGATTTTCAACAATCTATAACAATTTACCATGTTACGATGATAATGAAGATTGTGAGGATTCAATTGTAGAAGGTATTAAATCAAAACATGAAAAATTAGACGAAGATGACGATGATGATGATGAGTCACCTGTGCCTGTGACTAACGAGGAGGCAAAACAATGTATGGCCGTGTTACAGCGTTATTTTATGCAGGAAGGAAATGAAGGGAACCCTACATCCGCACTGAATATCTGTGCTGATTTTTTACAAGTGACAAAAGACAGGCTACACTTGACTCATTTTGCATTGAATTAAATTGTAAGTACCTACTCATTTATTATTTTAATTAATAAATTTTTTTTTCTTAAAAGTTTATTTATAATTTATATGATAATTTATATTACCTACATGTAATTTACAGTTTCCAAGAATTTATAAAATAAAATTATTGAAAAAAAATATTCATTGTTTAATTCTATGTGTGTATTACTTGTTAATGGCCTTAGTTGCCAAAACCAAATCAATGAATTAAAAAAAATGTAAAATTCGCTTAATTTGGACAAAATGTCCAAGTCCCGATGTGTCCCAATTAAGCGGAATCGACTGTACATATTTTTTCTTGAGAATATGTGTAACATAATATGTGCTGTGATCTTAAATTTACTGTCCCAACTAAGTGGAATGTTGTCCCAATTAAGTAGTGTCTCAATTAAGCGGAAACGACTGTATTTATTAAAAATCAACCTAAGCAAAATTATTATTATTTAAGCACTTATTGGTGAGAAATTACTAATCTAAGAAACATTAATTAAAATACTAGTGCCCAGCACCAAAATTAAATTAATAACTTATTAAAATAAACAAGTTTTAAGAATACCTCTAGTCCTCTACGCTCTATATAAGTTCGAGGTCAAGGGTCAACTGCGAACTGAAATAGTCGAAATAATGCAATTTGAAGTATAGCCCAGGAACAATGCGAGTTCATTTATTGGGAGAATGAAGCAGCAAATGTCTTTTCTTAGTTTATCGTAACAAAATTAATTAATATTTACATAGCAGCACTCTCAAATACTGATCAAATGGTCGACCAAATAATACTTAGCCGAGAACCTGTATTTACAATACGGTCATTATTTGTTTCTGCAGCTGCGTCTTATCACCACAGGCTAATAAAAATAACCCTGATCGTTCCTTGAGGTGATTAAGTGATGAAAATTAATCACGTTTTAATGTTATATATTATTTTTTGTTGATTTTTAATAAATATTAGTAAATTTGTGTTTTAAATTTTTGTGTTTCAATCTTTAGTAATAAAATAAGCTAATTCAAAATTAATTTAATTATTATGAAATAATCCATTCTCAATTACTGGAATATTATTTAATATAAATAAATGTGATTAAAAAAACTTGAAAAGTTAATTTAATTTTTTATTGACTCACGTATAAGTCGAAGTGGCTATTTTGACATGAAAATTTGACGTAAATTTCTCGACTTATACGCGAGTATATACGGTATATGCCCGAGAGGTTGGGGCCCCTTGCGGATATGGGCCCAGGACTATAGCCCTATTAGCCGATATGTAGATCCGTCCCTGGTAACAACAAATAGATAGAGTTGCTATGACCTTTCTTTTTTTCTCTCTTTTTTTTAATACTCCATGGCTTGTTTCTTTCACTGATTCACATAAATTATTCCGATCTAGGCTAAATTGTTATTGGAAATTGAGAATATTATTATAAATAATTATTGTTATTATTAAAGTCACATTAAAAAGTTATTTCATTAATTGAAAACTTAAAAAAATTGCCAAGAATGCAGTTAATTCGAGCAATCGTCTGCAAACTATGTTATTTAAACAAAAAATGTACAAATTAAAAATAAAATATTTTATCTATGATAAGGAAATATAAACAAACATCATTTTTTCGGAAGAATTTATAAAACATTAAAAAAATATTGGTCAGCCTAGTGAAAATACTGAAAATTATAAAATCAATAATTATTAAAATATTTAGTCTACTTTCTAATCATCAGTAATATATTTTTAGAAGAAATACTATTTTAATTTATAATTAATAATTATATTACTGTTAATTAATTTTTGCATGATTTTTTGGTGATAATTTTAAAATAAATGAATTTAACTGTAAGAAAATTTGAAAGCGGAAGTTGACAATAAATATTTGATGAAGATTCATTTATCAAAGAGACTAACAAATCATTTTTAATTGACTTTCAAGCATAATAAAAATTATTTATTGTTTAAACAAATAAATAATTTATTTTATTTTATAGGAAATTCTATGAATATAATAACAATAACAATAATAATAACAATAATAATAATAATAATATAAAATTAAATTTTATCGATTTTATCTATAAATATAAATTAAATCAATTAAATTTATTATCATTATTACAAATTTTATATATTAATTAATACTGCCTCTGATTTCGCTTGAATACATTAAAACGAAAATTAATTAAAGAAAAAAATACATGATATACAGTAGGGTATCAAATATTAATAAATGTTTATTTTAATTTTATAATAATAATAATAATAATAATAATAATAATAATAATAATAATAATAATAATAATAATAATAATAATTATAATGAATAATATAAACAGCACAAGCTTTGCGATACCCAGTGCAAATCCCAATAGTAGACTAGTTTCGAGATTTTGAATCTCATCAGTACTATGCGTGAGACGCTTAGATTGGTCTCGATGTTAGGTAAGTATACAATATTGCTGATTCAGCTATATTGCATACTTTCCATGGTACACTGAAAATCACATAACTTGCTTAATAGCTTGGCCGCAGAAAATCCGTAAACTTGTAAACATGGTATTTGAAAAATCAAAAAAACATCTGTGGACTAAAAAATTAGTCGATAAACAGAAACTGCTTACAAGTGCATCCGATTACCTTTAGCCTTTTTGCACATTTTTCCAATTAAATTTTTGTCTTAATGTAACTCAATTTAAATGTTCAATATCATTGTAATGTTCCATCCGCTATTCTAAATAAACTATGCAGTTACTATGAAACTTTTTGACATGATTCATGATATCTGCACGATTTATTGTTCCCGTTCTTCTAACTAACTTATACTATTAGGATGGTTCAATGAAGAAATTTATTTTCTAACATCTCTTGATAGTGGAATTTTTAAAATTTAATTTCATTTGCTACTTCGATTACCCAAATTTTTTCACATTCAATAAATTTTACAGAATTTTGAAAAAGAGCTGCTACATTATTTTCTCATTTATCACTCGGGCTTTCATAAAGCTAATAAATTATTTATTTAATTTTAATTTTTTGAATATCTTTTTTAGTGACCATCAATTGATTTGATTTTAATACATTTGTATTCGTCTCATTGTTTGCCATCAGTACATGTTTCACCCAAAATACGTTTGTGAGGATGTTTTTAGCTGAGAATTAAATATTTCAATGATTTATTAAGATAATATTAAATGATAAATAATAGACTATTAAAATAAGTTTTAAATAATTTTTAAGTTAAAAAGAGATTTTGTTAAAGATAAATTTTAAATAAATATGTTTTTTAAATAAATTTTAAATAAATAATTTTTAAATAAATACATTTTAAATATCGAAAATTTTAATAAATTATTTTTAAAATGTTTTATTCAAGCTGAAAATTTTTTTGAAAATTATACAATATTTCATTAAAATAAATACTTGGAATTATTACGATATCTTTTGAACTTGATTTAAAAAATAATTTAGAAGATGTTATAGCAGCTTCTAATAACGTTAATTTTAATTTTCAAATATTTAAATAATTTATTAATTCTGAATTTTTAAAAGTTTTGGAATTTTATCGATTTGCATATTAAATTTCTTTTGCGCCACTCTAGAAGAACCCAAAAAAAACTAATAATAATTTATTTTTCTAAAAATAGATTTAGAATTACAGTCTCAAGCAGTGCTGGACTGGCCCACCGGGATCCCGGGATATCCCGGTGGGCCTACAAATATAGTCAAGTTTTTTATTTTTTTTAATGAAATGAAATTAAATTTTTACAATTGTTACTTCTTTCTATTTCAATTTAACTCAATGGTTGACAAAAGAAGCCATCTCACTATATGGTATCTTAAATACATGTGCGGATTTTTTAAAAGAATCTTCTAAACGATTCAATGTATGGCGAGAATTTAGTAAATTTAAATTTATTTCTACTATTGGAGAAACACGTTGGTGGGCCAAAAATAAGACATTAGGAAAAATGTTTGGTACATTTAAAAGTACATCTGGAATTATATTTTTCGTCGATATTCTGCAGACTTTCATTGAAATCTCTATATCCGAAAAGTTTAACAAAGAAATTAGACATCGAGGAAACACTATTTTGACCGCGTTTCTAAAATTCGATATTATTTTAACAGCTCAAATATTTTTACGAATATTTGAAGAAACAACACCTTTGTCATCATTCTTACAAACAACAGGTATGGATATTGCAATTGCATTTGGTGTGGTAGAAAATACGGCTGAAAATCATTTTAAAATACAAAGAGATTTTGATACTGTATATCAAGCAGCAGTAAATTTTGCTTTTGCCTGCAAATGAAGAACTAGACAAGAGAGAAATCGAAATTCAAATTGAAACAATGTTATGTCAAACAAATAAAAGAAATAAAACGGATAATTCTAACGATAGATTTTGTATAAGTGTATGTAATGTTACTATTAGAAGCTGCTAACACATCTTCTAAATTATTTTTAAAATCCGGTTCAAAAGTTAACGTCATAATTCCAAGTATTTATTTAATGAAATATTGTATAATTCCCAAACAAATTTTCAGCGTTGAATAAAATATTTCAAAAAACCATTTATTAAAATTTCGATATTTAAAATATATTTATTTAAAAATGATCAAGTTAAAAAGCTTGTTTAATTTAAAAATTTAAAAATTTCAGTTTAAAAATTATTTTCAAAGTTATTTTAAATAGTCAATTATTTATTATCTTAATAATTTTATGAAATATTTAACTCTCAGCTGAAAACACCTCACAGTTATAATGGATGTTATAATATCATGCAAATCATGCAGAAATTGTGTTGTATGCTGTTATACAGTTTTGCAAAAATTTCATCTGGATACACTAGCATACTCAAATTTATCTTTAGCGTACAAATTTGTCATTACTTTATCATCAACACAAACATCTTGTGAGAAATATTTTTCAAAGTTAAAATATATTTTAAATCGACTCAGAAATTGTTTAAGTCAAAAACATTTGGAAGCCTTTATGCTCATGGCGTCTGAAAAAGATATTCTAAATAACATTGACAATAATAGAGTAATTGATATAATGAGAGAAAAAAATGAAATATTAAAAAAAACTTGTTTAATTAATAAATTTTTTTTAATTATTTATTTAATTGATTTTTGTTGAAATTATTAAAAAAACTCTTATTATTATAATAAATATGTTTATAAATTACTAATGTACTTTTTGAATTTTTTTTCCTAAAATTTAATATTGTGAGCCCGATATTTCCCGGGCCTAATTATGTGCTTCCAGTCCAGCCTGGTCTAAAGTATCGAGTACCGAGAAGAAAACTATAGAGAAGCAAGAACTCAGATATTATATAACGAATAAAAGAATTTTTGTTAAATAAAAATGATGAAAACTTTTATTGAGAAAAATAGTTGTACAAATCTTGTCAGTTTATTGATTGTGCAATTTTGTAATTTGAAATAAATATTATTATTTGTTGGGTTCTGAGTTATTTTGATCAAAAAGTGAGTACTTAGAAACAAAACAATATCAAATCCAATTATAATATAAAACAGCCTTTCTATAAAACTATCATATTTCCTTACACCCGTCGACATGAATAAGATACGATCCCGTCTGATATAGGTGGGATTTAAGTCAAAACAGCAGATCAAGGTCAATTTAAGGTAAAAATAAAGTAGATCACTCTCCATATAAATCTTATTATCATTATTATTATTATTAATTATTATTATTATTATTAATTATTCTTCTAATAATAATTATTACAAATATTTCAAGTAATAATTATAACCGACACATACAATAAAAATCCTATCAAATAAAGTAAGTTATTAATTAAATTTAAAATTAGGTCGCAATATCTTATTAGGTTACACAAAAATAAAATATGTAATATATATGACACACATGAAAAAAATAGCCTATTTAAATAAACTAGGTCACACTCAACTAGGTCATATAAATTTAAGAAATTTTATTATTATTTATTTAATTTTATTATTCATGTCTATTAATTAATTTTTATTACTAATTATTAAATTTTACTATTATTAATAAATTTCAATTTGTATTGATGATTATTTTATTTCCAACAATCTATATATAAGTAAATTCCTTTAAAGGGTTTGATGAGAAAGGAAATTAAATTAAAAAGGTTTTTCCTTGTAAATCGAAAGTACCAATTTATAAAGGAGATTGCAACAAATCAAACGAATTATAAATCTCTAAAATTCATCCACTTTTGATAAGAAATAAACAAATTATTATTTGTTGGGAATCAAAAAGAGCCTAAGTCAGAGCCGAATGGGGGTATACAAACATGGTTCTATTTTGAAACAATTTTTATAAACATCTCTACCCTTTGATACCATTAATACCAATTACGGTGAGAATGTTTATTGTTTAGCAGAGATAGTAATTAGAATATTAAAAAAATTATTTTTATTAATTATAAATGTAATTTTATTGTTATAAGTATATAAAATTATAATAATTATCCTTTTCGTATGGGTTAAAGACTAAAATAGTATTTTCATAGCTAATTGACATAGCCAAATGAAATCTAACTTTATTTCAAATGAGGTAAATTTAGTGAATAAAATTCGAATTAATTAAATTAATTTATTAAAATTAATTAAAAATGTCAAATAATGATTTATATTGTCTTCGATAAGTATTTCAAATTCTCTAATTTTTCATTTAAAATTCTCTTTCTAAAATTTGTTTTAATTAAATAGAATTTAAAATAATAATTTTCAAATATAATATTATTATGAGGAAATTAAAAATTCTTATTAAATTTATTAATAAACTTTATATCAGGGGCGTCTAAACAGTTTGACACTTTGGGCCATATAAAATTTTGCCAAAAATAATTGGGCCACTTAAATACGAATATTTTTTGGCAATCTTTATTACCATTATTTTGTAACTGTGATTACAACCGATAAAATCTGGATAATAAAAAACACCATAATAATTAATAATTGCTATATTTATTGTCAAAAAAAATACAAAAGTTGCGTACATTACATTCCGCGGACAAATAATATAAACCAGCGAAACATGTACAGAAATATTGTAAATATGAAGTAGTAACAACTAACAAGTATATACATAATATATAATTTTCTAAAATTAATTGTAAAGCACAAATATGTGCACACGGACTTTACTTTCAGTTTTATGAAACGCACAAATATGTGCACACGGACTTTACTTTCAGTTTTATGAAACGCACAAATATGTGCCACGAACTGTAATGTGTTAAATGAAATTTTTTATTAAAAAAATATTAATTCATTTTTAATGGGAACTTTGACAGACTTTTTTGAAATCAATAAATCAATGCCGGGTATGAAAGAGCTTCTTCTTCTTTTTTCTTTAAGAATTTTCGAGATTTTTTGTGAAAAATATTACTTTTTTAATTTTACTTTGAGCCACGCGGCCGCGTGTTGGACACCCTTGCTTTGTAGCATTTCGGTTTCGCATTTCCAATTTATGCTGAAAATATATTTTTTGCAGTAAAATATAATTTTTAATAAAAATTTTAATATTAATTTGAGAAAATTCACTAAAAAACAGCTGTAGTTTTTTTCACAACGTTTTAAAATACAATATAGTTAAACAAATTTAAAAATCTACTATTAACGTTATTTGTGCACTATACGATCCACAAAGATATGGAACCTTATACAGATTTGGACAGCAATCTCAAACAATACGACTCATAGGAGGTTTCAATAATAACCTCATATACTCAACAGATCTAACAACATCACAATCAATTGAATTTGAAGTACACTTGTCCAGTAAAAAATAACCTGTACACCGCAACTCTTAGTATCAAAGATACAAGATTCAGTGCTGGACTAAGTCTCCCTAGTTCACCAGAGAAAATCCTTGTAAGTTTCTTTTCCTCTGCATATGTTTAAGTTCAGCAGATAATTTAATCTGATCTCAGGTCAGTATTTTATGAATTTGCGATCCAGCTGTTAAATTTATTCAGATATAATTTTTATTTATTATACATGATATGTTATACATACTATACACGATATGTACCAATATTCAATAGTTTCAATATAGAATAACTAAAAAATAATTTTCGGCTAATTTTTAAAAAATAAAAAAAATTAATTGGATTTGATCAAATGTTTATGCATAAAATACTGGAATGTTTTTTAATTATCTGACAAAATTACACTGAGATCAAATAAATTCATTTAGGGTGCTACAAATACTAATTTATTAATCTTTTTTTTAAAGTCTTTTTTATCTTATTATTATTATTATTATTATTATTATTATTATTATTATTATTATTATTATTATTATTATTATTATTATTATTATTATTATTATTATTATTATTATTATTATTATTATTATTATTATTATTATTATTATTATTATTATTATTATTATTATTATTGAGAAAAACCACAATGGAAAACTACCAGACACCGAAAGATATGTGCTTTAGAAAAAACATTGTCTATTGCATCACGTGTATGCAAGGAAATACACATTGGAAGTACATTCAGGACCTTGCACCAAAGAGTTAAAGAACATCTAGATCCTGGTGGAAAATCCTCGATAAACAGACATTTCCAACATAATAATAATAATAATAATAATAATAATAATAATAATAATAATAATAATAATAATAATAATAATAATAATAATAATAATAATAATAATAATAATAATAATAATGATAATATAATTAATAATATAATTAATAATAATTACTAAAAGATATTACTTTCGTAACTATTTACTTACACAGAGATTTAAAAAAGATATGTTAAAAATATAAATATTCTAAAAAAGTTATTCGAATTTTCCATTCCCAAATTTATCACGTAATAATTGGTAATATTAGATTAAGAGTTTTTGACTCTGGAATTATTTTGTTATTCATGAGTCCATTTATTAATTTTATAATTTATATTAAATCAAAATATTAAATATATATTATATTAAAACAACAATGTAAATGCTTTAATAATTATCAAAACTAATAAATTTTATCGTTTTAAACAAAAAAAAATAATGCAATATAATTAATTTCCTGTTTGATTCTCTCTTAATTTCTTCAACTATTTATTTGCAGTAAAACAAAAGAATTTATTTACATAAAGATGTCTCAAAATTAGCTCTAAATTAATATCGATAAATTGTTTCAATTTTACTGTCAAAACGCCTGAGTCCAAAAATTAAGCTGACAATACTTTTAAATTTTAAAATTTTATTATTCTTTATCCGACTACTGGAATGCTTGTAAGTAGCTTGCAACAACGCTAGTCAAATTTTACCCGAGTTTATGAAGAATTCGAAATTCATTTTTATTAGTTGTCGGAATCTGTTTCCTTTGGTTTTTATTCTTTCGTTTAATGAAATTTCCATTTTTCATTTCAGGTAAAACAAATTTCATATTTTTTGTTAAAATTTCGCCGTTAAACCTTTCGTTTTCAATTCTTCAAGAATTTTATTTAATTTTGAGAAATTAATTAAATTTTAAAAGTCTTAATATCAGTCTGTGAATAAAAAACTTTTCATGATTTGTAGGAAACTGTCATTTATTTTGGGAAGGTGACTTCTTGTGACACTGGAAAGTTGAATTACAAAAAATGTCTTCATATCTTGTCCTTGAGCCCTTTACACGTCCAAGCGATGCTTCTTGATTTTGATTGACTGCACTAATTTTTAACAGCCAATCATCCGTTTTATTTAATTTCTGTGATATATTAATGATTATTAATAAGTTTAAAAATAGTTTGAATTTTATTTTATTAAATTAATAAACAATTTGGGCTTGGACCATTGGATGACATAATATGTTTTAATTGTATTTATACGAATTTGGTGCCACATGAATGATATGAGTTATTCACATGCCTAATTATACCAGAAAAGGCTGATATACACTTCCTATAATATAAAAAATCAATAATCTTATATTATACAAACATACAAACTCACTTTCATTTCACGCTTATGTTCTCGTTGATAGTGCAATGAGATACACCTTACACAATCGAAATCGAAAAAGTGGTAGAAAAATAAATAATGCACACAAACACAACACATTAAAAAATACATTCAAACTTTCGTAGAAATTCGCCGATGATATACGTTTCTATAATAACTTTATTCTAGACAAGTTTTAGACAAATGTTTTGGAAAAATACACATTTTTGACGATTACTTTAATTATTTAATTATAATTAAAAATATATCTGACTATATCGACAAATATCGAAATAATTCCAAAATAATTCTAAAATAAATTTCATAAAATTCCTAAAAATAAAATTTATTTAAAATTAAAATTCTTACCTGAAAGCTATTTATAAAATGGATAAAATAAATTTCCTGAAAAATAAAATTCATTTAATGGAGAGTCACCAATTGGTGTGTGTTAGGGATATTTAAATAATTAATTTATAAATAAAATATATATTGTATTATAAGTATCAAATACTATTATATTGTAAAAGTATAATAAGTATAAATGCTGGCACGCATAATTATCATTATTATTAAATTAATTAATTCGCCATTTAAATCAGTTTTTTAATAATACCAGATTTAGGCAACAATTTGTATTTTTAAATATATATTTTTAGATAATTGAGCTTTTATTATTAACAGTGTGGTAGAATGTCAAATTTAATCAAAATCTAAGATTCAATTGCAAAGTCTTTTGGTTCGATTGTGAGTGGAATCGAGTTTCTTACATAGCACTGATGAAAGCCAAATTGCATAAAACACTAGATTTTTTATTTCATTAATTTACGATGTAAATTTTATTTGTTTTCAATAGCTGCGAGCTTTAAACATATTAATCATAATTAAAAATTCAATCAAATTAAAAGCTTCTTTGTATCATTTTGCTTAAAATTCAATTAAATGGCTAATGCGTTAATTTTTGTTTAAAAAGTTCACTTACATTTAAAATTTACAGTTCAAATCCACCAGGAACTTTTATTTATCAACAATTACGGTTTTCATTTTAATTATCCTTATAACCATTGGTCGAAAATAAAATTTATTTAACGATAATAAAATTAATATCAATAAAAAACCCAAATATGACCATAAATTTTCGATCTAGCCTTTATCAAGTGCATGTCAATGAAGTAAAACATATTCAGGTCAACATAGTTTTCTAAAATTAAGAATTTCAATCTGAATATTATAGGGAATATTATTTTAGTTCCCAAGAATCATTAAAAGGAATATATAATAGGAGAAACCATGAAGGAAATATTATTTTCAAAAAGGTAAGTAAGAGTATGGAAAGTGTAAATTTGTAGAAAAATACAGTTACTTAATATTTAAAATTAACCCAACCTGGACAAGCAAAGGGGATGATAAAAAATAAGTTTCTGTGAAAATGAATGAGAACAAACTAAGAAAAAATATTACTTGGAAAATGAATATAAAAAGATGAAGATTATGAAAGAGTGAAGAAATATTTGTGCGAATTGAAATAGAAAACATTAAAGCAATTTTTAAGATGAACATTGATAGTTCTATCTATATACATTGCCAAGGCGCCATTTTGAGAATAAATCGAGTGATTTTATTATTTGTATAGAGGTTTGTCATTTTTGGAGTTCTATACATATAAACAAAATTAATTGGAAAGTAAAAGTGGAGACCGATGGCAAATTAAAAGTTGAAGTCAAGTATAAGAATTTTTCACTGACTAAAGATCATAATTAACTATGTACGTTCAATAACTACTTTAATAGTGCTTTAACAATATTCTAGTGAAATGTTAATATATTAGCTATGGTTACAAAAAGATAGTTTGTTTTAATATTCACCTACATAGTAGCGTAAGAGTGAACATTTTCAGAACGTTTATTTGTCATATCATGTTACATACTGTAGAGCAGCGGTTCCCAAAGTGTGGGTCGCGACCCACTGGTGGGTCGCGAAGCTATTTTCGGTGTGTCGCCAAAAATTTAATATTTGTATTACTGAGCATATTAATTTGCTTTTACTTAACTTGTCACAATATTTATATATAAGTAGGTTTGCGACAAAAAATTATTGCATATTTTTAGGTGGTTTAAAAATTAAACTTCTTTTTAGCAAATCTTTGTATTTAGAACTTGTTTTTAATAATCGCATCATAGCAACCACTTTTCTACATTTTAACCAGGCAACCAAACACAAATAACGGTTAATTAGAAATTTAGGATTACAAACTTTAAATATTCAGACAACCAGTGCAAATTTTGTTTTGGACTAAGTACGGTGTTGTGTTGTTAATAAAAAAGTTTATATATATTGTTAATAAAAGTGTTTCGTTAATAAAAAAACATAATTTAAAATCAAATGTAAGTATTTTTTAAATTTAGTGCTATAGTATTTCATGTAATAAATAAAGTTCTTAATATTCTTATTTTTAAAGAACCATTGCTGCGATGGATAAGTGGTTGAAAAAGACTCCTGGGCAAAATCAAACAATTGAAAATGAAAAAGAAAAAGAAGGTTCTGTAGCAACAAAAACAGATAATAAGAGAAAATTTGGTGAGAATCCTTCAACAAGTTCGCAATCATCAAAACGTGGCAAAAGAAAATATGATTCTGAATATCTAAAATTTGGATTTACATGGAATAGAAAAGAAGATGATACACGCCCACAGTGTGTTATTTGTCAAGAAATTCTGGCTAATGAAAGTATGCGACCTAACAAATTAATACGACATTTTGAGACGAAACATTCCGATTTAAAAAATAAGCCTATTGATTATTTTAAAACCAAATTACAGGAATTAAATAATTCAAAAAATCTATTTTCTCGCTTCATCAGCATTAATGAAAAGGCTATATTCGCCTCGTATCTCATTAGTTTGCGAATTGCACAATCCGGTAAACCGCACACTATTGGAGAGTCATTAGTACTTCCAGCTATAAAAGATGCTGTTGGAATTATGTTTGGAGAGCAGAGCTTAAAAGAAGTTGAATCAATTCCACTTTCTAATAACACAGTTGCTCGTAGAATTGATGAAATGTCCGAATGGGTAGAAAATAAGCTTATCCATAGAATTCAAGTTAGTGGACTTTTTGCGTTGCAACTGGATGAATCAACCGATGTACAAGGTTTGTCCCAACTAATTATTTTCATACGTTTTATATGGTGCAACGAGTTCTTTGAAGACATATTATTTTGTGAACCAATCATTCGAGGAACTGGTGAAATAATTTTTGATACGCTCGACACTTATATAACATTGAAAAAACTGGATTGGAAAAACTGCGTCGGAATATGTAGCGACGGTGCAAAAGCAATGTGTGGTGCTGTGACACGTTGTCTTCAAAAATGTCCAAATGCAACGTGGACTCACTGCACTATTCATAGAGAAGCGTTAGTATCCAAAAATATACCAAAAAGTCTAAATACTGTTTTGACCACTGCTATAAAAATTGTAAATTTTATTAAGAGCAAACCATTACAATCACGATTATTTCAAAAACTCTGCGAAGAGATGGGAAGTTTACATAAATCTCTTCTGCTGCATACAGAAGTCCGCTGGCTATCGAAAGGCAAAGTCCTGACAAGACTTGTTGAACTTCGCGAAGAAGTAGCAATATATTTACATGAACATAAACAAGATGAGTACACATCAAATTTGCGCGATGTGAAATATGTAGTTTTGCTGACTTATTTAGCAGATATATTTTCGAAATTGAACGATTTAAATTTACAATTACAAGGAACAAATGGAATTGATATATTTTCGGTTCATGGTAAAATAAAAGCTTTTACAAAAAAACTTATGTTGTGGAAAAATAATGTTCAAGAAAATAAATATGACTGCTTTGATACATTCCAAACTTTTATCATTGAAAATGAAGTAACGCCCAATAACGATTTAATTTCTTTAATAATTGAGCATTTGGACAGACTTAAAGAAAATTTTGATTTTTATTTCTATGGAGAAATGAAAAATCTAGAAAAATATACATGGGTTCAAAATCCATTTCAAAGTGGTTTAGTTACCGGTATATCGACGATAGCGGATGAGGAATTAATTGAGCTATTCGAAGATAGTGTTGTTAAATTACATTTTGACGGTACGAAATTGTTACAGTTTTGGTTATCGGTGCAAAACACATATCCAACTTTACACACCGCAGCGTTAAAAGTATTGCTTCCTTTCACAACTTCTTATCTATGCGAGATTGCATTTTCGTCAATGATTGCAATAAAAAATAAATATCGCAACAAATTACAGCTATCAAACTCACTTCGCTTAATAACAACAAATATAAAAGTAAATGTCGAAGATGTTATTGCAAAAAATAGAAAGCAGGCTCATTCATCTCATTCATCCTATTAATTATTCTTAAATATGCGTGTTAAATAAATATGTAAATCAACATTTTTAGCTTTTTTCTTGTTTTATTTACAGGTGGGTCGCGAAAACTTTGCGGTCTAAATAGTGGGTCTCGACTGGTAAAAGTTTGGGAACCCCTGCTGTAGAGTATCGAAGTATGATACCTTGTAGAATTAATAATATGGTCAGTAAATATGTAATCGGTTGCATACAATATATGACAATATAATCTACAATTGGATTAGCAATTTCACGCAAGTAATATCTTTAGGATTTTCTACTCCAACAAAATGGAGCGCAATTTTGATTTGAAGCTCTGAAGAAATGGTTAATGGTCAATAACGTTTTCATTTTGTTGGATCTTCTTTATTCTATACAAAACATGAAAAGGCTAAGTTAAGATTTGTTTCTAAAATTATTATTTTAATTTATCAATATAATAGTTTGACATTGGGTCAAGAAAAGTCTCCTCTAAGATGCTCACGGAAAATATTTAAATAGTAAATAAAAATTTCCTTTTCGCACAAATTAGTGAAGTTTTAAAATTCTGACTCGTAGACCTTTCTTGAACATTGAATAAAAGAATTTTAGAAACGTTAATTACAAGACAACTCTCTACTCCATATTTCAATGTTTCAATTTATACAAGTTATAACGTAGTTGGAAGACCTGGAATACTGAAGATGGGTCAATTTTTGGAATTTTGTGGAAATTTGTGCTACGAAACTTTCATAAATGCATTTTGAAAAGTAATAGGAGAAGATGATAGTGAGAGATTAACATGATTTTTGTTTTATTTATATCCATATATTTTTATTTTATTATAAAAGTCCTTAAAAATATTTTTATGGGAAATAGGCATAAAGTAAATGCATTTACTATAGAAAACCAGAGAAAATTTAAAAAAAGGACAAAAATTACAGATATATTTAATTATTAAATATGCAATGCACGAATATTTCAAACACTTTTTTATGGATAAGTTTATATTGTTATTTATTATGGGTATATTGTGTTCAAGGCGTATATTATACTATATATTGTGTTGTAATGTAATGTGTGTGTGTGTGTAAGAAATTTGTAGTAACCAGCAGCGTCACCTTTAAAACTTGTATCGAGACTTCTGGGGTAACAATAATGTAGCAATATATAACAATGACAATTCAATATCACAATAATAAATATTAACACTTTTATTAAAACAGAAAAAATCTTCGTATTCTTCTTTCAAACTTTTCAATTTTATCGAAGCATTTATCTCGATTCCAATCATTCTTGTCCAGATATTCTTGGTACGAAAATGGAAAATTTATTTGTATTTAACTTTAATGTATTAATGATTTTTTTTAATTCTCTAGTAATAATTTACTATAGAGAATTAATATATATAGTTTTTATTTAAAAAATAACAATAATAATGAAACTTGAGGGGAGGATAAACAAATAATTACACACTTTATCACATTCCACCTTTCCATGAATAGAAGTGAAGTAAACAGAATCAATGCAAATTATAATATTTAAATTATTTAAAAAATTCGAATTTAAATCTTTTTAGAAATTTAAAAAATGATGATAGATT
Source organism: Schmidtea polychroa (assembly GCA_959609185.1). Classification (NCBI taxonomy): domain Eukaryota; kingdom Metazoa; phylum Platyhelminthes; order Tricladida; family Dugesiidae; genus Schmidtea; species Schmidtea polychroa. Next base: position 14,844 of record CAUHTR010004901.1, on the reverse strand, counting down.
ACCGGAGATTATGGAACATTTAGAAAAAAAACCCTTGTAAAGCATCATTTATAATTAAAATATTCAATTCAATGTTAAATATTTATAGGTATTCATGACTTGATCAAAAGATTGAAATCACGAAATATGGAGAAAATTACTTTAATAACATAAAAGAATTTCCCCTAAATTAATAGTGGACAAAAATATGTTAAGAGAGCTTTAAAAATATGTATTTAATAAAAATTTAATTTAACTTTTCACAATAAATTATAAATAACCTGAAAGTTATAATAAATACAATAGTTAGATTACATTAAAAATATTATTAAAAAACTTAAAAAATGTAAATTTAATGTGTCCTAATATGTGGTCATAATATGTGGTCATAATATGTGGCCATAATATGTGTTCATAATATGTGGTCATAATATGTGTTAATAATATGTGGTCATAATATGTGGTCATAATATGTGGCCAAAATATGTGGTCATAATATGTGGTCATAATATATATGTTAGAAGATGGGAGAATCCTAAAAATTTTAAAATATTATACAATAGGGGCAGATAGATATAGAATAAATATACATATTCAGAAATAAGTTAATGAAAATTGATTCGAATACAAGATAACTATGATGATGACAATTTGGTGATCTATCGACAATTATGACTATATTGATTAGATTATTTTATTTTGATTATGACAATTATAAATACATCGATTGTTTTTATTTTTATGGTGATGTGAATCTTTAAATAGCAATCAATTTTGAACTTAATTACAGATGATATTGATTATTTTATGACATTTTATTGAAAAATATTGTCGACACACACAAAAATAGGTCTCTTGAAAGCAAATTAATTAATTTATAATTTTATCTTGTTATTTTACTTACAATTATTATTATTATTATTATTATTATTATTATTATTGTTATTATTTATTATTATTATTATTATTATTATTATTATTATTATTATTATTATTATTATTATTATTATTATTATTATTATTTATTATTATTATTATTATTATTATTATTATTATTATTATTATTATTATTATTATTATTATTATTATTATTATTATTATTATTATTATTATTATTGTTATTATTGCACATTTGCACAATTCGACAGAGAAACACCTGCCAATGAACGAATTGAAAAGAGAGAGTTGATTTGTCTGTTGTTTTTTTCTTTAATGACCAATAGTGAACGGCAAATTCCTGCTAATTGAAATCAATGTCCTTTATTTGTTTTTTCTTCTGCACTGAGTGCAGGATTGTTTGTTTTATTTTTATTGCAATAAGTGCACATTATCTTTAAAAAAGAAATTTTATCTAACAAAACAAGGTATGTTGACACTCCAAATGGGGTGTCAACAGAAAATTGGAATATATACAGACTGATATTTCAGTCAAAGCACCCCAAAAAATCATTTGCGAAGAAGAGTTGCAAATTCAGTAATTGATATTGCAATATAATTTGAGCATACAGATTTACATAACCGAGCTCAGGTAATAGCATTTAGAGACTATTAGCAAAGAAAACAAGACAAAAAGACAACCCTATATAAAATTACATAATTGACTGTGTGAAAAGGTGAATATTTTATTTTGTAATATATTATTATTGTTATCAAATAAAAGTCTTGAAAGAACCAGTGTTTGACTTATTTACTTATATAAGATCATCAAGTTGAGATTCTTGGAACCTCAACATATATGTTTCTGCTTATAGTATATTGAATTTGAAAATTCTTCTTAGATTTTCTTTATAAAAATTCGATTCATAGCATTCTTTTTGCTAAAGAGTATAGTCAATATTTTATAATATTATAAAGATATGTATAAATAATGAGAAAATAATATTTCCTATGACAACGTGAATGGCATTTTCTCAATTTCAGAATAGACAAATTAAATAAACTCTTTTAGTAAAAAATTTTAATTCACACATTTTTTTATGATTGACAAAAATATAAATATGATTGACACGAGTTTTGAGATTATTGAAATTTAATTTCGAATATTTTCAAAATTTAATTAATTAAAACGAAATTTGTTTTCTATAACTTTAAACAAATATAAATTTTTCAAATGATTGTTATTAAAAAACAATGAAATAAATGTCAATTTGTTAAAGGTTTAAATTTTTGGTCGACATTATTTAAAAAAAAACTAAAAATAAAAAAAAATTTAAATAATTTAGAGATATTGAGAAATTGTTTTTTATTTTTAGTAATGTTTTCGACTAACTTCCATTGTATATTGTTCTTTTCATAAAATCTTTTTCAACGACATAAGAAGGTTCACTTCTATATCCATGATATAGAATATTAGAGTGAATAATTAATTATAAATTATTAAAAATTAAAAAAGATAAATCTCAAATGTAATATTTTCCTTAAGAAAATTATAGTAAATCTTTTCCAAATGAAAATAAGTAACCCACATCCAGCGGGTGATTGAATAAAACGATACGATTAGTAAGATTAAACCTTAATAATTTTTCCCAAAAAATTTATTAGTCTGTATCTAAAATTTATTAAATATTTCTAATTAAAAAAATTTAAATAAATTAAAATAGAGAGGCTTTAAAATGTTTTTACTATTGAGGAAGTGCATAAATTATTTTTTGCCTGCAGCCGGTGCTGATTGTAACGGATTTCTTTGCGTTGGTGAGCATTCTATCAGATTTATCCCGGCCTGTCTGCAGAAGAGTCAAGATGGGTCTTCCGTTATTCAAATGATAATTTATTATTAAAATTATTTATTTTAAATTTTTCTAAACAAAATTATTTGGAAAATTTAATAATAATAATAATATAATAATAATAATAATAATAATAATAATAATAATAATAATAATAATAATAATAATAATAATATAATAATAATAATAATAATAATAATAATAATAATAATAATAATAATAATAATAATAATAATAATAATAATAATAATTAGATAAAATATTTTATCCTGGTTTTCTATTTAATGTGAAATAAATATTTCTTGGTGTCATTAGATAAAAGAATGCTAAATGATGTCAAGTGTGAATGAAATCACAAAATTCTAAAGAATTACATTAAAACAAATTAATGGAAATAAATTATTAAATCGAATGGATAATGCACTAAATTCAAAAATACACTTATTTTAACGAAAACATTAATTAAACCTTTTCGCTTAACCGATCATCAAAAAGTTATCTGATGAAAATTATATTTGAAAATATCATAAAACGGATGTTTAGTGAGTGAAAATTTCCCAAAAACTCAAGATTGATTGAATAATTTCTAACAAAATATTTTATATTTATTTCTATTCTCATATCCATTTTTCACATTATTTCTTTATTATTTTAAAAATAAAAATTGAAAACTAAATTGGTTATTCTTTTATATTATTAATGAAAACTTTCTTTCATTGCACTTTTAGTACTCATAAATGAATAATAAATTAATCTTATATAGTTTAATGTCTTTTATCACGATATTTCCACCAGAAATATTTTCTATTTTTCTTTCTTACACGAATTGGAATAAACATTACAATTTTCTGTGAATATATCAACATAAATTTTAATTCATGTTCAAATTCTACATCAATATGGTAGGATAGTGTAGTTTTTAGGTCAAAATGTATTTTTGTTATTAAATGCTAATTGGTAAAAAAAACAATAACCACACATTTTAAACACGGCCTTTATCAAACACTAGTTAACTAATCTTGGTTGATTTTTTACAAATAAAAACATCATCTAAATCAGGCGCCTCTAACAAGCGGCCCGCGAAGACTTTTTAATAAATTACCAAAAGTTTATAATTTGAAATTCAAATTAATTAAATAACAATAACTGCATACCGCAGTTAAAATTCAAGTTTTTAAATTAAAAGCGTGACTTCAATATTTTTAATAAATGCTTTTTAAAGAAAAAGTTTAGAAAATTATAATATTTTTAGTTTAAAATTTGACTCAAACAAAGCATCATCAAAGGTTATAATAAAAAACTTTGATCATTGTTGTAAATTTTAACGAATTATCTGCATTCAATAATTTTTTCTCAATTTTTTTCAACAGTTCCAAACAAAAGAAATAATAATATATAGAATTCCTCTGATAAAGAAATCAAAACTGGATGTTGAGTTGGAAACAGATATGGTGGCATTAAAAAGAAAATTAAAAGAAGAAAACAAAAAGTTTCAAGATAAGTGGGAAGATATGTATTTTATTATTAAAACAAAGAACGGAATTCAGTGTTTTATTTGTCAGCAAACAATTGCAGTAGCAGAAGAATTCAATCTTAGTTGCCAATATAACACACTTCAATGCAACAAATTCAACAAATTCTATGGAAAATTAAGAGAAGAGAAAATTAGTCAGTTAAAATCATCATTTGAAAAACAAACAATTTCGAACATAATCGACATTTTTAAAATTTTTATACTTCAGCTAATGTTCTATGGACCGGAATAAATAAAAATCGGACGGTGCTATGTCTAAGGAATATGGGGGATGTGGAAAGACTTCCCATTTTAGATGCCTTTTTTTTCTTGGGTTAATCTTGCTGCATGCGGTCAGGCATTAGCATGTTGCAATATTACCCCTTTTCTGTTGACCAAACCTGATCGTTTTACCAACAATTGGTTGTCTAATTGTTGACAATACAATTCAAGTCGTAACTGTTTCTCCCGGTTTCAATAGTTCAAAATGAGTTATGAATCAGTTAGTTGATTGTCCGCCATTTTACACGAGAGTAATAAAAAATTTTAAATTCACTTGTCACAAGTCACAAGGCCTACGGATTGTAATTTTGCGTAATAAAACACGTCTTTACACGTTCCCGCTCTCAGCTAGACTGAAGCAAACATTCCACACTAAAAATAATTGATTACTTATGGGTACACCCAATACATTTGATTTTTTCGTAGTCTTTCACTTTAATTAGTTATGACGTTTTTCTGATAGCTGTTTTGTTTTTAGGATCAGAATGTTTACAAACGAACTCTTATAAGAGAAAAAATTGACGAAACCTTCCTATAAGACTGTTTGTTGTGGTTATGAACGAGGGGAAATGTTTCTTGGGCATAATTTCATTAGTCGATAAAAATGCAGCAATTACAGTTAAGCCACTAAATACTAGAGCCAAACCACAAATATCTCTAATATGCAACGGGAAATTCGTAAACGGGAAATATGTAAAAAGAAAGATAAATAATATTATTGATAAAATTTTTTTATATTATATTCTATCTTAGACGCTATTAAATTCAAGTCTCCTTCCAACATTTATTTATTAAACTACAATTTTAAATTCGCTCGTTTTTTCTGAAAATTTAAACAACTGAGGCATAGGAGTTATTAATATTGATGCAATATTGGTCACAAATATAATTACTTTAATTTAAAATACTTTAATATAATTTTTGGAACTCTTAACATTTTAAACGACCTTAAAATTATTTAGTCGCATTTATTTAGTCACGGACCTTATAGGCTGATTTTATAACAGAAAAGTGGGGGTTTCAACTTAAAAATGGCGTATGAAAACATCAGAACTTCTCAAGCCTAAAGTACAATTGCGACTTATATAAAAGAATTTACGGTACTTTTATGTTTTAAATCATATATATAGGATTTAGAGTATATAAAAATACATTTATTATTACAAGAAATTTTTTCAATTTTCACCACTGATTTCTTTTTAATTGACATTGTATTGATTAAATAACTTGACTATGAATCACTAAATATATCAAACAAAAATTTATTATTTTTTTGAAAATAATAAATACTTTATTCATTATAAAACGCTAACTCACCTTAATAAAATTATTGAAACAAGTGGAAAAATTTTCTTTAATAACAAATTATTACGCAAACATTTTTTACAATATTTCAATAATTTTGTCATAGAAGTTAGATTTTATAAAACCGGTAAAAAAGCTGATAAGGTTGTTTAATTCTGAATAAACAATTTTATTTATATTAGCTAAATTTACAAATCCGTTTGATACAAATGATAAATACATTAATTCTCTTGAGTTTGTATCTAAAATTAATTTAAAATTAAGTTATTTATGACGAGTATGCGATGTCGTGTAGGAGGTTGTCATGGATGTGGAGAAGGTACTGGCACAAGTCAGACTGAAGCGGTAATGAGTACATATATTGGTAGTAGTAGCAAATATTCAAGTGAGTTTCTTGAAGACTGAAGTGGAAAAATGTTCCATGTGAACAGTATTTATAAATGGGTTAATCGGTCCTAAGAGAACTGGTAACTCAGTTATCAGATGAAAGTGACAGACATTAGCAATAGTGTTTATATTTGACACATCTAATTTGTATTATTTTCTTATAAATATGTCTCTAGGTTCATTTCAAACGTGGCACCTTAGCGTTTGGAGATACCATTTAGTTAAAATCTTGGGGTTTGACTCGTGCAGATATAGAGGCTAGGATATTAAGTATAATAATAATAATAATAATAATAATAATAATAATAATAATAATAATAATAATAATAATAATAATAATAATAATAATAATAATAATAATAATAGGAAAATAATAATAATAATTACTAAAAATAGTATAAATATAAAAATAGCATTAATTTATTACTTAAAATAAATCATAGATAAAAATAGGATATTAAATTTACTATATTTAGATAATTTATAAATAAATATATGTATAAATAGTAATATATAATTACTAAAATTTATATTTATAATTATTAATTTAAAATAAATAGGTAAATTATTTTAAAGCAAAAAGACAATTAATTGCGAGCTGAAAAAAATCAATATTGATTAAAACAGCATTAGTTGAGCTTAGAAAGCAATATTATCTAACCAACAATATTAAGTAGAAAACGTTTAGTGAGTTTCGAGAAATCAACGACAACAGCTGCGGAATAAAGATTACAAAGGAAAACTCAGGAGATTAGGAACAGCTGTTACCAAAAGAGTTGGTATTTAAACGAAAGATTTTTTACAGAGTAGACAGTCCAACTTTTGATCAAGCATTTTCTGCTTTGACAAAAAATTAATCAGAAACACTAAAAGTTATATAAGCTTGTTTAGAAAGTTCAATAAAATTCTTAACCATAAGGTTATTTGGATTTTATTTATTTAATAAACTCTGCTGCACAACCCGACCACGAGAAGCAGAATTTCTGCCTGACTTACTCGTCGGATATAAAACTTTAAGAGAGTAATAACTAGGTAACGGTAGATCGAACTTGGTCTACACGATCGCGCAAAATTCGGGAATTCCCTCATCGCTGTGAGGCATTAGTTCAAGCGTTTCTGCTTTAACTGAGGACGGTTCGAATTACCGATTTCTTTGCTTAGAGTTGAGCGGCATTTTTGGGAGAACATATTTATTTACTTTTGTACAATTGTGTATAGCTAATAAAGTTTCTATATATACATTCACGTCTTATTTAATTCATATTAAATTATTTATAATTACACGCACATATTTTGTATTGATATCTTTGGAGTCAGATATAATCTGTGTTAGGAAGAATCAATCCACCTGATCAGAACCTAACAAAAATATGAGTATTTTTTTCTACAATTTATAACAAATTCGTATAAAGTTGATAGTAATGCATAATTTTGTAGTACCAATAATTTCAATTATTTTACTAAAAACATATTTTGGGTAATATTTAACAAAAAACATATTCAATTGAAAATTATTACGATATGACAAATTGGTGGAATATCGAGCCAAATGCATGGTTCAATTATATATATTTGTGAAAAATGTATGACTATTTTAGGAACCAATTCATAATTTCAGGTAATTAATGTATATTTCCTAGAATGTCTATGCCATGGACTATGTACCATTGTGCATGATTATGTCACCAGTAGCCACCTAATACACAGAGAAAGATGTTTCAAACAGTATTCTACTAACGTTCATAAATTTATTTGTATCATTTTCAAGTATTATATATTGCAGACATAAAGGACAAATTTATATTATATTATTTGTTCGAAAACCTATTTCACTAGTGAACCATGACGTTTAAGAAATTAAAATATAAATATTAAACATGAAATATATTAAGTAAAAGGAAGGAGTTGAGAAATTTGAGAAGCAGTGAACTCATTTTTATAAAAATTATAACACAAAATTTGCATTCCAAGAAGGATATTTATTAGAGAAATAAGCTCCTTATAACTTTGATTTGAAAATTAAAATAAAATATTTAAAAAATCTTAATTGTATTTAATTACTTTTTCTAATATGAATTCAATAAATGTAGAAAAAATCTAAAATAAAGTACTTAATTAAGATTTACTTTTATATTTTTGCTGAACATTTGTTACGGAATATATTATTTATTCCCTAATTTCTCTGACTGTTTTTATCTCTGACTTAATTTCGCAAATAAATAATCAAATAAAAATCTATTTAATTTTTAAATAAATAATTCAGAGAAATGTTTAAAATTTTTTAATTTATGATTGTTAGAGAACTGATAAAATGTAGTTAAGTAAAACAAAAAAATAAATAAATAAGATTTTAGTTCAAATAAGAAATATAATTGCAATGAAATTACCTACATATTTGTGCATGAAAAATCCCAGAAAATTAGATTTGTTCTTGCATACAAATATTGTTTATTTTTATTTTTCACGATTTTAAACAATGAAAATATTTTAAAAGGCACATTTAAAATTTAATAATCTCGTGTCATTGGGAGTTAAATCTATTTATTCGGTAAATTTCTTTATATAACTTCTATCTCGTAGTTCTAATGATTTGAACAAGAAAAAGAAATAAAATCACAAATAATATATAAACACCAAATTTAATATATTAATATTATTTTTTCAAGAATTCCTCTTCATTAAGTATGCTTCTTTTCAGATAATCAGTCCATTTCTTTGCATGAGGATTCTGATATTTGTACAGTGGATATCTCCCATTGGCATAATATTGTCGTTTTGAAATCCCGTTCACCTACAAAAAAATTTATGCTATTTCAACAAAACAAAATTTATACATTCGCCTCGAAACATAGAAAAACGAGCACAATTAAAAATAATTTTATGGACATTTTGTCAAAGTATTTGAAAATAAAAAAAATGTGCAAATTTATAATAAATTTGACGAATTAAATTACGGCAATTCATCCAATTAAAATTACTTTATTCTTTTATTTCAGGGGTCGACATTATTAGTGAATTGGTCAACCAATTGTGATGGGATTTATTTCATTTCTTCAATATGATCACGATTTGATAAATTAGGGAGAGAAATATTGAAATGTACCCCTCTCTGAATATCTGTGACAATTTGTTTGAGATTATTATTATAAACATATTTTTTAATGAAAATAAAACATTTATTATTATAATTATTATTATTTTATTATTAATTATATTATTATTACCATTGAAAACAATAATAATAATAATAATAATAATAATAATAATAATAATAATAATAATAATAATAATAATAATAATAATAATAATAATAATAATAATAATAATAATAATAATAATAATAATAATAATAATAATATTAAAACTTGATAAAGGCATTGCCAAAATTCGTGAATATCAAAAACATCGATATATTACTATCGATATATAATATTACTATCAATAATTAAACGGATAATAAAAATAATAACTCACTGTGTGTATTACAAATTACTAAGGCAGTTAATAATGACGCAATATCACGTATTATTGTGTAATCTTTGGAGTTTACACAACATACTTGTTATGCAATATTAATATTCAGTTTTAATGAAGTTGTCGCCATTTTTATTTTTTAATTTTAATGAATTTCTTGATTTATTACTTAATGAAAGTAATTAAGAGCCGTTATATGAAAAAGATGAGTGATCGAGTGAAAGTTGACGAGGACTGGTGTAAAATTTAACCGAACAGTATATGTGATACGAGAGTTAAGGAATTTGAAAGAGAGTTGATGAAAGTTGTGATGTGAGAGTAAAGAAATGTCAGTGGTCGAAAGTAGGTGGATATGTCACCACTGGCTTAGTACCCCCCGCCAGCGCCATCTCCTCCATTGTGCTAACTGTGCTAAGCACAAGGGGCGCCGTGAGTGAAGGGGCGCCGTAAATTTTATAAAAGCCATAAATTTGATAAAATTGAAAAAAAAATTGCAAAATTATAAACAAAACAAAATTAAAGAAAATCGAAAAAAAAATTAGTTTAATATATAAATTAAAATTTTAAATATATGCAAAAATAATTATTATTTTTTGACATTTTTGTTTATAAGTTTTAAAACTTCAAAAAATTGAGAAGAAAATTTTGTAATAATCTAGTCATCAACATTTACGAATTAATTTTGAAATAAAAGGTGAAAAGAATATATTTTTTTATTACAATTTATAACTTAATATACGTATATGCAAAAATGTGTAATATTATTAATAAACATAATATATTTTTGTAAAAATTGTTTTTTAAGGGCGCATTATAGTTTATAGCACAGGGGCGACAAATTTCTAAAGACGCTGTTGCCCGCCGCCCCCGATTGGAAAAAAGTTTAATAGGTAGAAGTGAGCCCACGAAGACTCATCGCTAAGGACAACTTAAGGGCATATAAAATTTTGAGGACAATTTAAGGTTAAATTAATGTCATAGAAAATTTTAAGGTTAACCCCTTCCCCCTACCCCACAATTTAAGGTGAAATTTTAAGTTCATAGAAAAGTTTATTTAAAAAATTTAAAAGGGTTGGAGGTACTGAGCCATCTACTGTCGAATGAGAGCCGATGATGGCTGTGAGAGTTAGTGAACCTGAGTAGGCAGTTGGCTATAGTTGTGATGTGAGTCGAGATATTTGAACGAGAGTTGAAGAAAGCTGATATAGAAGAGTTACGAAATGTGAGTGATCAAATGAATCACTAATTGTAAGCCTTATCGCCTTTGTTTGCTTTTCGTTTTTCTCGGTCGAATCATTTAATAATTTCTATATTATATTATATATTATTTTAATTAATATATGAAATTAAAAATAGCAAAAATTAAAATTTTGATTTAAAATAAAAATTTGATGAAGATAAAGAAAATTGAAATTACATTGGAAATGAAAAAACTAAACAAAAGAAGAAAATATCCATCTGAAAGAGTTGGAAGATATTAAAAATTTTTTTGCAATCAGTCTGGAGCGTATTATTATTTTATTATTTTGTCACGATCCAATCACAATCCGAATAAACTTAAATGTTCATCAATCTTTTCATTTAATGTCTCTACCGGAAATGCTCCGAAGATCCTAACTAACCCGGTATTGTAAATCCTTTTCTCGTTACGACAGTGCAGATTAATTCCGATGTATCGTCTTCGTCTGGCATTTGAGTACTCACCATTCTCAACCTTCCTTTTAATATTTTTAATTACTACCAATTTTTCTCTTCAAAGTCTTAATAAATTAGTCTCATTACATCTCTTTCACAAGTCGGCAGTTTTGTGCCACCTTCTTGCATTAATTTACGAATAGTCTTGTTTCTAGTTATGGCTCGAAGTAGTAGGATTGGGGCTCCCCAGACCAGGGGCCCTCCAGGCCACATTAACCCCCCCCTCCCCCCCCCGTGGAAATTTTTTTTTAATAAAAGGTCAAGGTCATTTATTTTTTTAATTTAATTTTTTGTTTTAATTAAATGGTCCAGCGGTGACATACTTTTTTTCATCCCAAAAATTAATGTTCCCACCATCAGATTTTATTGAACGATACCTCATCTTAAAGCCCAGTGCCAGACCTTTAAGATGTGCTATAGGTATTTTATATATCTTTAATAGTTTTAATGTTATTAACAATTGATGACCACCATCTTTTCAAAGTTAAATTATTTTTCAAAATATTATTAATTGGTCCAGCGGGCTCACACTTTTTTTCATCCCAAAAATTAATGTTCCCGCCAACAGATTTTATTGAACGATACCTCATCTTAAAGCTTAGTCCAAGACCTTTCGAATGAGCTATTAAAGGTATCATCATCATTAATATTAACAAAGAGAATGACTCCCCCCAATGACTCACCCAACGATGCCTAATATTTTTAGAACTATTACGTCATATTTTTAGAACGATGCCTAATATTTTTAGAACGATGCCTAATATTTTTAGAACTATTACGTCATACTTTTAGAACGATGACTAATATTTTTAGAACGATGCCTAATATTTTTAGAGCTATTACGTCATACTTTTAGAACGATGCCTAATATTTTTAGAACGATGCCTAATATTTTTAGAATGATTACGTCATAATTTTAGAATGATGCCTCGTATTTTTAGAAAGATGCCTAATATTTTTAGAACGATGCCTAATATTTTTAGAACGATACTCATATTTTTAGAACGATGACTCATACAATGACTCATCGTATTTTTAGAACGATGACTCATACGATGACTCATCATATTTTTAGAACTAATATTTTTAGAACGATGTCTAATATTTTTAGAATGATTACGTCATATTTTTAGAACGATGCCTAATATTTTTAGAATGATTACGTCATAATTTTAGAACGATGCCTAATATTTTTAGAACTAATAATTTTGTTTTAATTATCGATTACATAATAATTTAATTTTGTTTAAATCGTTGATTATATAATTTGTTTAAATCATTGATTATATAATTTTTTGTTTTAATTATCGAATACGTAATAATATAATTTGTTTAAATCGTTGATTACATATTATTATTTTTTAATTTTCAATATTTTCTTTTAAAATATTAACGCCCGTGTGGAAGATGTTATTTTCAAAATTATTATTATTATTATTATTATTATTATTATTATTATTATTATTATTATTATTATTATTATTATTATTATTATTATTATTATTATTATTATTATTATTATTATTATTATTATTATTATTATTATTATTATTATTATTATTATTATTATTATTATTATTATTCTTATTCTTATTATTTGCAATTATTCATAAAACTTAATTTCTACATCAATTTCATGATTTTCAACATTTTCATCATTTGCATGAATATTTTAATATTTTTCAATATTTTTCAATATTTCTTTACTATTATTATTAAATTATTATTTTTACAGTTATTTTGAAAGTTTTTCATCTTATTATTATTATTAATATTTTCAAAGTTATTTTCAAAGAATTATTATTATTATTTGCAAAGTTCTAATTATTATTTTTTTTAGAAGTTTCATTATTATTATTTACTTACATATTCATAAAACTTAATTTCTACGTCAATTTCAGGATTTTCAACATTTTCATCATTTGCATTTTTTAATAATTATCAATTTTTTCATAATTTTCTACATTTTCAATATTTTCACGATTTTCAACATTTTCATGATTATTTCAGGAACTTTTTCATCAAATATTGTTCAAAGTATTATTTTCAAAGAATTATTTTCAAAGTTTTAATCAATATTATTATTATTAATATTATTATTATATATACTCCGAGTTTATCCGACAAGATATTCTGTCCCCCTATGGGTATTGGTCACAAGGGTACTACTCACAATCAACATGTCGCAAATTATTTTCAAATACAATTTCAAAGTATTATTATTATTATTATTATTATTATTATTATTATTATTATTATTATTATTGCAAATATTAGTCAAAAACATAAAATATTTTTACACATACACAACCCATTAACAATTATTATTATCAATATTAGTGAAAACCTAAATATTTTTTATACAACCCATTAAACTTTATTATTATTATTATTATTATTATTATAATTAGTCAAAAACCTAAAATAATTTTTACACACTAAGTTATGGGGTAGAGAATTATTATATGTTTGCAATATTCTGTGTTTGCCTTCACGGGAAGTTGACAATAATTTTACACACACATTCTATATACACATACCTTGTTTAACATGGGTGTATATACTCCTAGTCTATCCGACAAAATATTCTGTCCCCCTATGGGTATTGCTCATATGGGTACTAGTCACACTCAACATGTCGCAAGGGTTTTCGAGTTTAAAGCATATTATGGTTTATTAAGGTTAGTAAATAAAACTTATAACACCTACTATTTTTAATAATATTTAAACGATAAAAATCAAGACAAGAGAGGACAAGGCAAAGTTTATGCATTTAGTATTGCCAGGCCTAATGAGCAGTGACCAAATATCTGTGCCTGAAAGACACGGTGGATATTTGTTCGCGTCCACAAGGGTCGTCTGTGCCTCCCCCAAGTGGGGTCAGAAGAACCTGGGCATTATAGCTTTCCGTACGGAACATTACGCCTAGCATGGGTAGTCAACTACCAGCACATTCGAAACGTATAATTTCAAAATACATGCGTCATTGGCACTATAACCAAATTAATTAATGTTTTCACTAACACAAATATATATTTACAGAGGCCTCCCACTAGTTAGATTACAACCGCCCACCACGACGATCAGCTTGTAAATATATATTAATTAAGGGATAAAGAGGACCCACCCAACCCTATTATATTTAATTTACAAATTTTTCTCGCTCTTCTGCTGGTAATCTATCTCAAAATTATCATCTCCATCAGGCCATTTGGAATACATCTTGCAAATTGGACGTATTTCTTAGTTTCTGATGCGGTGTCAACTATCATTGCTAAAATTTAAAAGCCATTAACTTACAGATGTTATTTATCATTTTATCGTCAGAAATTAAATTCTACCTGACTATTAGGCAACTGTTATTTGTGGTATACTTTTTCAATGACATTTCCCACCATAAAACACAGATACCTAAATATAATATATTTATTTTAAAGAATTAATTCATGTCTTACATTATTAATAATATTCTTCAGGTGTAAA